>JAGVVM010018880.1:0-17679 GCA_019149425.1 Psidium friedrichsthalianum | reverse complement strand
CCCCCCCCCCCCCTAAAACGACGGCGAAGCTGTAGAATAAGAGTAAAAACAAGAACTCCTTTTTGTTAACAAGCCAAGAAAGGCCTTAATTAATTCATTAAACAAAATAGATTGCTTTTTTCATTCCATCGTGCATCCTTATGTAGCGAGCACGGACAACCCTTCGAGCTTGAGAAACGAGACGCAAAATTCGAAAATAAATACAAACTCATGAAAAATAGAAAATATAATAAATTCGAGGATTAGACTTTGGACTCTTAGGGGAAACAAAAAATAATTAATAAAGACTTTGGAAGGATTATATTTCATTTCAACTATTCTTTAAAATACAAGAAGTTATTATAATAGCCTTACACATCTCAAGGAATAATCTGGCATAGACAGAGTGCGTTGGCATATACTCTTGTGTTAAGAAGCACGAAAAAATATCATCCATGGCAATTGCTATTATCAATGAGGTCGTCATTTTCCCATATGCAGTGTGGTAACTTAGACGTCATAACTTCCGTTATTGATATAGTAACTTTTTCAATTAAACTTTAGGGTGTGTTTGTTTCAAGGAAAATGTTTTTCAGAATTCGTTTTCTGGAAAGTGATTTTCCAAAATTCATTTTCCCGGAAAACGATTTGTTTTCCTTTGTTTGGTAATATGTTACCGAAAATGTTTTCCGGTGTTAGGTTTTCATTTAGAAAACGGCTTCAATCTCACGTAAAAAAACGAGATTTTATTAACACCAAGGGGTTTATATTATTTTTTATATTATATCATTTCTTTATTACTATTAATTATATTTTTTTTCTTTTTTTTTTCTTTTTTTTTCTTTTTTTTTCTTTTTTTCATTTTTCCCGAGCCTCGTTGATGACCAGTGCAGCCACAATAGTGGCACTCTCACTTCCAAATTAATTTATGAGTCAACGTTACTTAATAAACGGATTTTCTTGATGAGTCTAGCAAATCTAGTATTTGAACTCGCAAAAATGAAAAGGAAACCTGAATCTCTAGATGTGTTCTCCTGAATGGAAAATGGAAGTGATTCCAAAAAGCAAACACATAAAAAACATTTCATGGTTGGTTAGTACCAATGTCGATCTTTCCATGAAACATTAGAATAAATTTTGCTTGGATAGCTACTACACAACAACTAATCAAAGAACAAGTCTATTGTTCAGATAGAATGAAGAGCAAACATCCAAAGTTTGATACTTGTCAATTTCCATTTCCTCTTTTGTCTACGAAATCTTCAAGCCATAACTTCTTTTGCTTGGCACTCTTGATAATGAATGCTTTTGCAACTCTCTCATTTTCCACCAGATAATCAAAGGCTATACAAGGGTGGCTTCATCGAAACCTTCAACCTCCATCACTTCTTTGTAGAGCTCAGCGACATCCAACTGATTTTTACTCATCTTTTTTAATGCAGAAGCAACCTCTCCAATTTGCTCCGAGAGCATTGCGAACTTATCATCCTTATTAGTGGCACGACTTCGCTTTCTATTAACTCTTGATGGATCTTCTGTTCCTTTCGTCGTATTGTCACTACTATCATCCAAACCAATTGAGCAGTCCACATCCATAGTAGGAGGCAAGTCGATGTCACCAAATTGTTTTGCAAAGCTTCCTGTGGCCATGTCTTTTCCAGCCACCAGAGCAAGTTCATCGTACATCTCGATTTTCTTGTTCAAGTACTTCTCATGGGTAGGATGTGCCTGCAAAAAAAATCATAAAAACACAAGTATATGAACAGGTAGATTAAGCCAGTTATGATTACAACAAGACATACAATCTGTTCATCATCTACCAATGTCTCGGTTTTGTATATGTAAACAGCATATGATGCATAAGCAAACAAAAAAACTATAGCAGCCTCCAATTCTTGCATATCTCAGCATGCTGCAAAAGAAACCTCATGGATCAATGAATTTCTAGCAGCCTGAATATGACAAACAGACATGTAAAGATAAAATAACAACCAACGCCATAGGTACATGCATCTTTTTCCATGAGTAACAATGGTAAAAGTTATATTGAAATCTGAAAAGCATATTACCATTATTTCTTCATCATAAACTTCCTTCCGAAGAACCGTGATCATCTTCAAGTTATGGTCCCACTGAAATCCACTCTTAACCCGCAATTTTTGGATGGTAGCCCAATTGTTTTTAATAGTTCTAAGATGATTGTCCACATGGTCAGGCTCACATTCAGTCCCAAATCTATCATTTATAGCTTGAGCAACTCGAGCAAAGGAAGATGGTTTAAAGGTGGCTGAAGGTTTGTTCCCCTTTGAAGCCTCATCAGCTAGTATCTCTAAAAACATACGCTCCATTGGACCTGACCATCTGAAATGCTTGGTCTTCCCTTCTCTAGTCTTGCCCATTGCTACATTATTGGATATATCCAACACAGGAAATTGAGACAAACAAAGAATAACGCAAAAATAGATGTCATTTTACTAATGAGAGAAGGGAAAAATCATGATGATTTAGAGTAGTAAATCAAGTTCACATTACAAAAACTCCTTCAATCACAAAGTAGTAATCTATACTTCATATCACATTAAAAATAGCAAACAACTTCTGAGAAAAGTACTAAACATACATTCTATGCCTACTATAGTCATCCCACATTACACGTGCAATATCATCTCTTTTTGCTGCCCACTCTCTATTTTCCTCCCTCTCCTCTCTTTGTGTTTGTTGATGTCTTCTTTCTTGACTTTGAGATTCAACCTCTACATTTTGTTCTTGCATAAAAGGATCATTTGGGTCAACTCCCATAATGAAGTTATGCAGAACACAACATGCTAAGACCACATGAACTTGAGTATCAAAAGACCAATAGGGTTCAGCATCCAATACACGAAAACGCCTTTTAAGAACCCCAAATGCCCTTTCTACTGCAGACCGTAAAGATGAATGACGATGGTTGAACAACTCTTTCTCATTCTCAGGTGAGCGGTCACTAAACTCCTTCCTGTGATATCGAACTCCACGGTATGGCGAAATAATCCCCGGTTGGATGCCATATCCGGCATCAGCAAGGTAGTATTTACCTACCAATTTTATGTAAAGTTTTATCAAAATGTTTCAAAGAAAGTAAAGTAAAGATTTTATATAAAACATGGAATAGTCTATACCTTTAGGAATTTTCATTCCTCCAGGCCTTGAAAGTGCATTTGTTAGAATACGAGAGTCATGTGCTGTGCCTTCCCAACCAGCCAACACATAAACGAATTTTAAATCAAAAGTAACAGCTGCAAGAACATTTTGTGTCGGTTTGTCTTTTCGACCACGAAATTTTCCTTGAATTTCTGGGGGAACCGATGCACGGACATGAGTACCATCAAGAGCTCCAACACAATCCTAATGTACTTAAGTATATTAGTAAATGTAACAACATACTTTCAAGATGAAGTTCATAATATTTTTCATATTACATACCTTAAAGTAGGGATAAAATCTTCTATTCTTGGAAATTGTCGGGGGTGTAGTGCCATTCGGTGGTCTTATAACATGCTTGTATAGTTTTAGAATTGCTTGTAAGACAATTCTAAAGTATCGATGAATGGTCTCAATAGACCTATTCAGCCTTGACCCTATTACTCTCAACCTCACATTATGCCCTAAAATATGGCAAAAGACTAGCAATTGCTCTTTGATTGACACATTTGCTGTTTCGCGTAACAAATTATTTGACACAAGAACTCTACATAATTCAAAAAAAACTTGTGGTCTCATACGTATTTGATTGACACAATTAGTATCTCCAGAATGAAAAATACGATTCATGAATAACTCTCTCTCAAAATCTCTTTCGCCCCGTGGAACTCTAGGTATATGACTATTTGAAGATTCATCCTCCATAACTAACATACCAACAGCCATTACTGACATTGCTGCACCCATTATTGCTCCATTAACATCATTGTTTTCCATCTACAATCAATAATAATAATTTTCACTTCTTAATCTCAGAGAAAGTCAAGACATATGTTTTATCTCAAAGATAAACCCAATAACAAACATTAGTATGTAGATCCAAAACATGACTGTATTTCACTTTATGTTTTTCCATGTAGTCGATGACAAGCACAAACATGACAATGTAAGTAGTGAGTACCACTAATATATGCAAACATAGATGCGTAGAACTTCACTTCCTGGCTTGAATAACATCCACTGAATATAGAATAGCATGAAGAGAATTGCAGAACAAGTCATTGAAACATAAAAGATGCAACAAGCAGAACATAAGAAAATTACTTAAATATAACTGAATGCATGACCCCTTTGAAACCTTTAACTTGCTGATGCAGGAGCCTTGACTGAGCCTGTGCTGGATGCTTTGAGGAAAGATAAGTCTTGAAGTAGTGAAATTTTTGGATAATTACTTGAATAGAACATCACTTTTTTCATATGGTCAGAGAATAATGGAGGAGTGTCTTTAGGTAAAAGAAGCTGAGGTCATGAAATTGCAGATCAGTTTGAGTCAGGTTTTTATCTTTTTGGCATAGTACCTTTTGATTAGATTTGGTAGAGCTCTTGACTTGTGGATAACTTTAACTCTGTACTGTAAAAGTTTTATTGAATTGTTGTGAGCTAGTGCTGAACTTTTTCAAAAGATCTTTCTTTGAAGAACACTTAGAAATGACGTGTGGCACTCAGTGATTGGTTGAGTAGATGCTGATGCAGTTTTTCCAGAGCACCTAAGGAGTTTGCTAATGTCTCATGTCCAGAAGTGTTTTCCAGTGTCTCATGCCTAGAAGTGTTTTCTAGTGTCTCATGTCCAAATGTTCAACACTTCAATGACCTTCTTTCTCGTCCTCCCTTTGCCAGAAAAAAAAAGAAGTACTTTTACATTCTTCAGCTTGTTAATGCTTAGTTGTTATTATGCTGTTGTATTCGCAGATTTTCTTTTACTAGCTGTGATGATTGAGGAGTACCAGGATTGAAAATGTGAGAAGTGAGTACGCTGAAGTAGATGAGGAAAAATCTGGCTATGCTGATTAAGGACAATTCATGAGTCTTTAGTTGTTAGTCAATGTATTAGGCCAGTCAAGACATCTTTATTTGGCAAATATACCCGAATTTAGTATCTTGCTTGATTAGAAGCCATCCAATGAGTTGTGACTTGTTATTACCTGTGTGTTTTTTGCTCAAATGTTATTGTACTATAGGGTGTTACATTCAACCTGAATATTGTGAATTCTGTGCAACAATTCTAACCCTTAGAAATTGCAGGTGCAGGGAAAATGAAAAAGATGCTCACTTATATTACATTCTGAGTCTACATGGGCAAGGTCACACAATTGTTTTCTGCACGTCAATTGCAGCTTTACGCCACATTTCCTCTATCTTACGCATTCTTGGCATTGAAGTATGGACTCTGCACTCGCAAATGCAGCAAAGAGCTCGATTGAAGGTTTCTTGTTACTAAATCATTGACATTATCAGATGTTTGACTACTTATTGAACTTGTGTAGGCTTGTTGAAGATATTTCTTGCCCTCTAGTTTTTTTAACTTGCTCACAAGTTTTTGTAATATGCCACGTATGGTCTGTGTAGAGGAACTTTCCCAATTTGGGTGAGTACGCTGAAAAAAGTGATGTTCTATGATTTAGTACGTGTGATCCTTTTGCAGTTTTGGCTACAAAAATTGCAAAGCATCAAGCAACAACGTCCTACGTTCCATGAAGGACTACCGATGGCTTAGGGAACAATAATAGAAATGTGAAAGTAGGAGCTAGTTGGCCCTACTTCTCAGTACCACTTGTTAACTAGTAGATTAATAAGTTCAACTCTACCAACAAAGTGAAATGTCATGCCTAATAACTTTATAAGTAATATATTCTTTTTTGTCATCAAGATTACACCATGACGACTATTGATTAAAAGTTTGAAGGGCCGAAACTCTAACATCAGTCAGAAAAGGCTGCAACTACAAATAATTATGCACAGTGCTTCAAGGCTTCTAATAATAAAAGCACAGTTCATGCCGCATATGAAAACAGAACAACAAGAAGAAGGCAACTGAAGCAATCCCTACGTAGCTTTCAAAATTCTAAAGTATTAAAAACGCGGACAAACCTAAGGGAAGTTGTGACTGACTACAACATCAGAGCCAACTAAAAAATCTATAGCCGTGGTTTCCTTTCCTTCTTGACATTTTAACAAACACCTTCCATGCTTTTAACAATATGGATAGCATAGTTCATCAAACTATGAAACACCAACCGAATCGACTCATATTGTTTCATCGAAGCACATATAGCCAAAAATGTCAAACAGATCAACTTAAAATTGAGCAAAAAGGACAAGCGTTAGATATATCACCTTATATCTCTTGTGGTAGGGTAGAATCTCCAATCAAGCTTGATAACCCTAGGATCTACGAAAATTTTGAAGCTGATTTCTAAGATTTTCCTTGAAGAAGATGAATGGAAACGAGAATCCTCAAATTTTTAGAGGTTATTTTTAAATCGGAGAGGGGAGAGAACCTGGAGCTGTGTTGAGCGTCGTTGAAGAAGAACCGGCTTCAATGACGAGCTTCAATGGCGAAGATGAAGAGCATCAGTGAAGAAGAGCTGGACCTTCGATGATGAAGAAGGTGAGCGTCGGTGAAAAAGTGAACAAAAAAAATAGGGGAATGAAAGAGCGTTGTGCCTCAATGAAGCGAGAGAGTGAGAATTGGGAAAGTGTTTTCACCTTCTTATTTTGTGAAATTCACTTTCCTAATTTAATGAATAAAGTTTGTGTTGACTGGAAAGTGCTTTCTGTTGACTAGATAATTTTCCACGAACCAAACAGACGAAAGTCCGGAAAACACTTTCTCGGAAACGGTTTTCCCACAAACAAACACACCCTAAGTTTAGTACATAAGAAAAGGAAAAGATTTGTCCTTTTCTCAAATTTAACAATTTGAAAGACATGAATTTGTCCCTTCTCTTTTTTTCCTTAAAAAAAGATTATTGCAAATAACCAAACTACCAAGTTAGAGTTGATAGTTGATACTTGAAATCTAAGTCAAAACAATCTTGACATCCGGTACTATCCCAAGCGAAAAAGTCTTTACATACCTATCAAATTTTGTATATGATTTGATAATTTTGGAATTTCCAATTACTTGGCACAAAAATGTAAATAATTGAATTTGATGCTTGATGGAAACGTATTCCTTTCAAAACAACAAAAGTGCGGAAAAAACGTGCGAAAACATGTCCAAGAATCACAAATTTGTATTACCGATCAGAGTACGATCACACGAGGGAACGTACCCGTTGTCCACAGATTAAGAGCCTTCAACGTCGGCCTTGTGAGAATCAATTGTCCAAGAATTCTCGAGTTCAAGAGAGAGTCCTTTTGTCTGTGTGTTTGGGAGAGTTGAGAGTCAGAAAGAAACGACGTGAGTTTTTCTCTGTATTTCAAAGAGTAATTGCTTGGCAGTTATTCCGACTTTGTGGGTTGTGATTGCCCGCATGTGCGGCACACAGTAATACCATGTTCCAACATCTCCCACTCGCCCATACAGGGCAAACAACTCCCACTTGTCCACGGAGGACTAATAACTCTCACTTGTACATTATGGGTTATACACAATACCCTCTTCTCTGCAAGTTTCATATTGGCAAATAATCCGTGCGACCAGCATACATTGAGAGCTCGTTGCTATACATCTGTTAGGAGTATATAGCAGCTCAACATTGGACATGATCATCAGTAGATTTTCGTATGCTGTACCCTAGATCGATTAGTCACATTTACATATCCCTCTCTTGATCTCTTTTAAGTATGATGTGTTATATTCACAATTATGATTACACAAAGTAATCATAATTGACCGGTCTGTGAATATAAATCTATAATGTGACGTAAAACTCTAAATCGATCTTCCTCTTCCATTAAATCTCTCAATCTCAATCTAGCTCGCTTTTCTAGAAATGTCCCTTTAGATCGAATCAATCTCATGACCATAGGCAACACTCTAAGATAGCGAACGCTAAATAGAAATCTCGAGAATAATGAAGAGTCGTGAGGGCACCAATTGAGGAACACTTATCCTCGAGAGTCTCACACAGCTTATAAAGTTGAGATCTTAAACTTTTGCCAACTCTCATTGGTCGAATTTCTGCATACGTAATATGAAATACGTATTACGGTATTCTCTCCTTCCCTGTGGAGCGTATGTCTAAGTATCTTAATACCGTACAGATGATAGTCTAGACACACTCAATGTCTAACCTGAGTTCACGTAACTACTTTACTCAAAAGTATCCATCAGAACTCACATCTGGCAATGAAGACAAATAAAGTGAAACATGTGGGTTATTTCACTTTCGGACATAATGAATATTAAGTCCTCATCTTAACATCATGTTAAGGCGACATTTATATTCTAAGTTCGAGCTCTCAATTATCACCTAGATAATGAACTTAAAATTGTCTCATCTCTATTTATCACGCAGCAAATAGAGGCGATTACCCGTGTGAGTGGGCCAATCTCCTATCTGTCCGACATACCTTCTCAACATAAAGCACCAAGCTTTAACATCCATAAATATATAAAAAAAAATTCATAGGCAATAATCTCAAACTTCATTAATAGTGAACTATCAGGGAAATTACAATATCCAGTATATCACATTCTACGCAATCCAAGAGATTTCACATGACTATGAAAAACATCTCTAGGAATCGGTTTCGTCAGCGGATCTGCTAACATTCTATGCGTAGATATATACTGTACGTTCACATCTTTTCGTGCAACTACATCCTTAACGTAGTTATACTTAATGTCTATGTGTTTGGTCTTACAATGGAACTTGGGATCTTTGGTGTAAGCTATCGCTGCTTGGCTATCACAGTATACCAAAACTGGATTTGCAGCCTCGCCAGTAACACCTAAATGTTCCAAAAATCTCTTAAGCCAGACACCCTCCTGCGCTGCTGCTGACAAAGCCACGAACTCGGCTTCCATGGTAGATAAGGCTATGCAATTCTGTTTCTTACTGCTCCATGATATGGCGCCATTATTCAGTAAGAACACATTTCCAGAGGTAGATTTTCTCTCATCTAAATCTCCTCCCCAATCAGCATCAGTGTAGCCCTCAAAATGCAGATCACTTCCTTGATAACTCAACGCATAGTCAGCAGTAGCTTTCAGATACCTCATGATTCTCTTGACAGCAGCCCAATGTGCTTGACCTGGATTGGATTGGTATCTACTCACCAATCCAACTGCATAACAAATATCAGGTCTAGTACACATCGTAGCGTACATTAAGCTTCCAACGGCACTCGCATAAGGAACACTTTTCATTCTTTCTTGCTCTTGTGGAGTCTTAGGACACATTCTGCGGCTCAGACTTTCACCTTTTGCAATAGGAGTATCAATGGGTTTACATCTTGCATACGAAATCGTTCAAGGACTTTATTTATGTATGTCTCTTGTGAAAGAGATAACAACCTTTTCGAACGATCTCTCGAGATCTTAACTCCAAGAATGTACGTAGCTTCACCCATGTCTTTCATTTCGAAATTAGAAGATAGCCAACTTTTGACTGTCTTGACAAACTCCATATTGCTTCCAGCAATAAGTATATCATCAACGTATAATGATAAGATCACAAAATGACCTTTGGATCTTTTGACATATACGCAATTATCTTCATGAATCATCTCAAAATCATATGCCATTACGGCATTATGAAAGCGTATATACCATTGTCTTGAAGACTGCTTGAGGCCATATATCGATCTCAAAAGTCGACATACTTTATGTTCTTGGCCTTTAGTGACAAACCCAACGGGTTGTTCCATGTAAATTTCTTCTTCTAATTCTCCATTGAGAAAAGCAGTCTTTACATCCATTTGATGCAATTCAAGATCCAAGTTGGCCACTATTGCCAGAATAAGGCGAACAGAGGTGAATCTTACAACAGGAGAAAATGTATCTTCATAGTCAATTCCTTCCTGTTGATTATACCCCTTCGCCACAAGGCGAGCCTTATATCTCTCAATCGAGCCATCAGCCTTACGCTTTATTTTGAGAACCCACTTGTTCCCAATGGCTCTGCGTCCTTTTGGAAGATCAACTAGTTCCCAAACTTGGTTCGATCTCATTGACTCCATTTCTTCTTCCATTGCTTTCATCCACTTTTCCTTATCAGGGCAAGATAGAGCCTCATTGACATTCCTTGGCTCATCTTCATCTTGTGGAGCGATCATGAAAGCTTCCCCTTCGATCTCAAAGCGTCGACGAGGAATGCTTTTGCGACTTGTTCGTCGTGGAGAAGATTGTACCCTAGGTACTTCATTCTCTATTACGCTCCCACTCGGATCAGATAGCGGCATCGACTCATCAAGTGGTTGCAATTGAGACTGATTAGTACTTAACTCCCCACTTCTCACATTGCTCCCACTTGGATCATTATATCCAACTATCCTATTATCTTGATCCAGTGTCTCAAATAGGGAATAGTCTTCACCTATTTCACCCTTTTTCGGAAAATCATTCTCTAAGAATGTGACATCTCGAGATTCAAACTCAGTTACACTTCCACTTTCTTGCTCGCCTATGAACACATATCCTTTTGAGTGTTCTGAGTATCTTATAAAAATACTCTTTTTGCCTCTTGGACCTAATTTTCCATATTTATGAGAGGTCTCATGAGTATAGGCAGCACAACCCCAAGGTCTAAGAAAACTTAAATCTGGTTTTCGACCTGTCCATAACTCATATGGGGTGGAAGAAACTGACTTTGTAGGCACACGATTAAGTACATAGACGGCAGTCAACAACGCATCACCCCAAAAGGTGATAGGCAAATTAGCCTGTGCCATCATAGACCTAACCATTTCCATTAGGGTTCTGTTCCTTCTCTCTGCAACACCATTTTGCTGCGGAGTATATGGGATAGACAACTGTCTTTCTATTCCCTTTTCATCACATAAATTTCTGAACTCATCAGATAAGTATTCTCGACCTCGATCGGATCTTAACACTTTAATTTTCTTATCTAATTGATTTTCCACTAAGGTCATAAATTTCTGAAAACAACCTAATGCTTCAGATTTATGAGAGATCAAATAGACATATCCAAATCGAGTAAAATCATCTATAAAAGTGATGAAGTAAACAGCCCCATGCCTTGCCCTAACATTCATAGGACCACAGATGTCAGTATGGATTAATTGCAATGGGAATTCAGCCCTTGTTCCTTTTCCAAATGGCTTTCGAGTTGTTTTTCCCACGAGGCAATGCTCACAAGTAGACAATTCAACTTTCTCAATATTGCCCATTAAGCCCTCTTTGGCTAATCTATTCATACGCTGTTGACCAATATGGCCAAGTCTTGCATGCCATATGTTCACATCATTATCACTAGAATGAGTAGATGTGAATAGGGAATAACAAACATTCACATTAGTGTTTTCAACATCCAACACAATAAAGCCATCCACAAAATAACCTGATCCGTAGAAAGTTGTACCTAACAACAAATCCACACCATTGTCATGAAAATTCATACAAAAACCAAGCTTAACCAAAACCAACACAGAGACAAGATTTCGACGAATCTCTGGAGCATATAGAACATCATGTAGGAACAAAGTGCGACCACCTCGCATGATAAGTTGGCATGTGCCAACTCCTTTAACTTCAACTCTTGAATTATTCCCTACATAAATCCACCTAGCTCCATGTGGAATTCGTCGAAATTCCACAAAGGTATTCCTATCTCTGGCTACATGGTCTGTGGCCCCTGAGTCTACAGTCCACAAAGGATGAGATTCGGTTAGAAATATAGAACTTGAAACGTAACTAATACTTTCAAGTGTTTTAAGGGTTTCTACCTTCTTCGGCTCGCTACAGTCACGAGCGAAGTGACCCTTCTTGCCACAGTTATAACATTTCATTCTAGAAATGTTCTTCTTGAAGGGACGTTTCCCTTTGCCATGCTTCTCAAATTTCGGTTTCTTGTCAGATGGTCCCGCTCCTTTACCTTTCCCTTTCTTAAAACCTCCAGAATGCTTGCGCTTGGAGCTCGAAGCTCCATGTGAACTAGTGCCAGCAAAATAGACATCAGTCTGTATCTTATTTGCCAGAAGGCGATCCTCCTCTAGCTCAAGGTGGCGCATTGCATCCTCAAAGGTCTTAACATTCTCGTTGTGGGTCAGGTTGACTTTCATGTGCTCCCAACTGTGGGGCAAAGAGCGGATCACTGCCTGCACCTGCTGCTCGTCAGATAATGTGTGACCTGCATCCTTCAGCTCACTTATCATGTTCGACATGCGCCTCAAATGCTGCTTCATATTATGCCCATGTGGCATCTTGTATGTGTCGAACCTGATGGTGAGCTGCCTTAGTTTGGTGACAGATGTCTGCCCAAACCTAACCTTCAATGCATCCCACATATCCTTCGCATTTTCATGCTGTCTAAACTCACGCATGATATCATTATCCATACTGCTCAGCAACGTAATGCGAGCAGTGGAATTCTTCTTCTTCCAAGCAGCGAAGGCCTCCTTATCCCTCCTGTGCTGCGCAGTGGTTCCATCTTCTGGTTCTATCATGACCAGGTTAAGGGCTTCTAATGCCTCAAGCTCTTCTAGCACATACTGGATTTTCATATTCCAAATCTCATAATTGTCACCATTCAGCTTCTCGCCCTTATTGAGCTCAGCCACAATGTTCTTCGAGGCAGTTGCCATTGTATCTGAATTTGAGGTGTTTTAGACATATTGCACGAATTAATATTGCCTAATATTTATGGATTCTATTTACACTAACTGATTATATTAATGCATAATCTCACGTAAGGACTTAAAGTCGAAAGTTCACTAAGTTCCCAATCATCGTCTAAGGATCCTCATTTGAAATTATCATTAATGTAATCATTTAGGTAAAATTGAGTTCTTTGAAAAATTACTAAAACATTCTAGAACTCCCCACTCAAAAATGTATAATACTACTAAAGTATTATAAACAGAAATTCACATTTCATTCATAACTAAATACTTCATGAAATATGTACAAACGATATGAATGGAAATGACATAAAAGAGAAATATTTACAAGTGACAAACGAACGAGAAATCAAACAATATCAGATCCAATAATGTTTTTCATAAACAGGGAAAGACTCAATAAACTCGTCAGGAAACTTCTTAACTCTAGAAGGTGTCCCTATAGTGGCTTTGGCGAAACCCTTGGGTTTACGCCAAGGAGAATTCTGTCTCCTCCAAGACCCATTCATAGCAAGAGTCGATGTTTTCTTTACTCCGACCTTGATGAACTCTCTCAGGAAGTTAATTCCAAGTTCTTTATATGAATAGGGGCCGTTTTTCCATAAGTAATCATAGACCTCATGCCATTCCATAGGAAGAGTACTTCTCAGCGCTTTGACTTTTTCAAAGTCTACCATGACATGACCCCTCCAAATGATTTCTTGTATCATTTCATTGACCCTAATGATATGTGTCATCATGTCGACACCACCATCCCATTGGTAAACTTCCAATTCACCAACAAGCCTTGCAAGTGTCAATTTTTCCTCTTCATTTCTTGGGAATACAGGAATTCGCACCATGTGGTATTCCATAGTTCCTACAACAAATGCGGGACAATATGGATTACTAAAATCCATTATCAAAGAGTAATTACGAACATATCGTAATAAAAAGACACGCAAAGTAAAGACCATACAAGCACCTCTAATGTTGACCTTTTTTTTTTTCAACGGTCAAAGTCAAAGTCAACGGTCAAAGTCAACGGTCAAACTGGTCAACGGGTCAACGATCGACGGTCAAATGGGTCAACGGTCAAATGGGTCATCGGTCAAAAGGATTGGTTTGGGCCCATCGCGCGCGGGCTAGGCCCATCGCGCGCGGGCTCAAGGCCCGTGTATTCTTTAAATAAAAGACTTATTAACATTAAACACAAAAGACAAGATAGCCCAGTGGTCTGGGCCCTAAGCCCATGGGAGAAGTCGTGGGTTCAAATCCCAGCAACCACATTCTGCTTTTTTTTTTTTGAGGCCCACGCGCACCGTCTCGGCGGCGCGTGTGGCGCGTGCGGCTCCATCCGGCGTCCTCCGGCGACGTTCAAGCACTCAAAATGCTCGTATGGTCGAGCCCGTCCTAATGGTATGGTTAAAAATTATTTTTGTTAAACCAAATTTCACAAAAATACAATTGTTTGTTTCGGTACCCTAGGGTCGCGCCCCGCCGCGGCGCGTGCGGCCACATCTGGCCTCCTCCGGCGACGGGCGACCACTCGTTAGACTCGTATCGACGTCTACTTTCTAACCATGGGTTCAGATTTCACATTTAACAAACGAGTCAATCACAGAAAGGCATGAACAGTACCGACGCAAACATGAACCATTTACGAAACGGGAAAAAAACTCAATCGATGAAAAACGCGATCAGGAAAACAAGTTGAAATGGCTCTGATACCAATGAAGGAAACGAATTCCTAATCGAAACAACAAACTTGCGGAAAAACATGCGAAAACATGTCCAAGGATCACTAACTTGTATCACCGATCGGAGCACGATCACACGAGGGAACGTACCCGTTTTCCACAGATTAAGAGCCTCCAACGACGGCCTTGCGAGAATCGATTGTCCAAGCGTTCTCAAGTTCAAGAGAGAGTCTGATGTGTCGTTATTCGTTTTTGAGAGAAGTTGTGTTTCATTTAGAAACTGACGTGAGTTTTTCTCTCACGTTCAAAAAGTAACTGCCTTGGCAGTTATTCCACAATTTGGGTTGTGATTGCCCGCATGTGCGGCACACAATAACACTATGTTCCAACACATTATTCCAGCCTTTTCATATTCTCCTATTTAGTGGTAGATGCACGCTTCAACATAATTCTAGGAGCCAAAAGAAAGGAAATGATTTTCACTGCTTTATTTCAAAATTTCGAAAACAAAAGGAGGAGACAATAGATTTGGATTAAAGGTTTCATGGAAAGAGATACACTTCAACATGAAGTCAAGAATATCCAATCGCATTTTTTTTCACTATAAATTGGGAAAGAGATGAAGCATATTGTAGAACATTACCTAGTTGAAAACGAATTCTCAGAGGAATTGCTAAAAATGATTGAGCATATATAAATAGGATTACTATGAAATGCTTACTAGGAAAGATATATAAATAAATATCGAACTAGGAAAGGTAATTCAATATAATAAGAAATGGAACATGACAATGGAAAAAGATTTTTTTTTTTCCCGGTCAAATCCAATGAAAAAGATTTAAGTTATCCATATAGTGAAAGTTACCACAAAAAAAAGCATGAAAATTGTGCATCACCAGTTTAGTTTCTCTTGCTTCATTAATTGCTAGATTTCTTATGATGAACTGAAATTACTTAAAAAATGTGTGGTCAAAGATGTTAAAGTATTCGAAAACGATCATACATAGGATTTTAACATGTCTTATATTCATGTAGTATCCCACCACCTTTCGACAATTTTTTTCTTCATTCATCTTTATAAGTGATACAAGCACTTAGTTTTTAATTTTTTTTGGATAAATTCATTCATTTTTCACAAAACAAGCACACCCTTAATTACAAGGAAAACCGCTAATGTAATCGTGGAAAATGAGATCGAGAAGGGTAATAATGTAGATCTTCGCGATCGGATGGGTATGATATTAGAAGCATCGCCAATGAAGGTATATCTATCTCCCATCTTTTTCCCTCTGTCAAATATCCAAAGAAATTTATATGTGCTTATGGGAACCTAATACGACAAAACCACAACCCAACAAACCCTGCCAAGCCTCTTGAATTTGCTGTGCTCTGAAGCAAATTTTATGCATTCTCGATCTACTTCTTAATGAAAATTTTAAGCTTTTCCAGACAAAAAAAAAAAAAAAAAGAGCAGTGGGCTGAGTTATGCTGGACCCCTCCATTGTCGGGCTGAGAATGGGCTCGCGCCGGGCCCATGTCTGATGATCCAAATTGGCCCAATTTTTTTTCAAACCTTTTTCTCCTCTGAGCCTTGGGCCAAGCCCAAAAATTCATGTATGCATCTGAAGCACGTGTAAATCATTTTATCTCCTCCCGCAATTATTGTCACTCCACGCGGAACCCCGGTAATTTAATAGTTGAGATGGAGTGAGTTTTCAGACTAAACTTAGCTTGATATTTCAATGTATTTCAATCATATGCATACCTTGCATATATAGAATTTTATCACAATTCTCTATCCGTGCAAATTGACAGGAAGAAAACGAAAAAAAGAAAAAGACCACCTCTCATTCTTGTAAGAGTCATCCACTATCGTCCTTCTAAAAACTTATCGTTTGGTCCCCATAAAATCCACCGAGTATGGTCACAAATTGTATCGACACAAAAGTTTCAAGTTACAATCGACAAGTCTCCCGTACAGATCATGCTTACTAAATAAATAAGCCATGTAAAACCTTAAATAGTGACCATTCAAGCCTTTTCAATCATGGCGATAAGCACTCGCATTCATGCGTTACTTGTTCCTTCTGCAATTTGGCAAAATAGCCATTACATAGGAGATCTTGGAATACTGTCCAATTTTTGTCGAACCAATCGATTTTCCCAACGATATTTAAATATGAACAAGTACTTTTTGTCAATTTCCTCGAGCAATGTTAACCTTCAAAATAAGCTGGGGAAAGTTCGAACAATCCCCATAAAAGTCGCTGTTGCTTCTCGAAGTTCCCTCTCAACCAAATTTTGTTCGAAAATACTCCATGAATTTGATCACTTTAACTGAATTTAACCCCGCAGATTTCCCGAAATTTCCTCCCGAGACTAGACTTTATTCCAAAATATATCATGAACTCGATCAACTTAGCCCAATAACCCACCTAAATTCATCAATATCGAAAATAATGGCCGGCCCGACAAGCATGTGCTTGTCACGTGCGCTTCTTGCGACTTTTTTTTTTTTTTCGCATTTTGATCTAAAAACCACCATAACCTTACGACACTAAATTGGAATTAACTTCTTGCGCGCAAGAAGCTGCCTAGCTAGATTTTACTTTAGCACACGACGGTCTCCATATAGCTCTTCTCCCATAGCTATAATGATCCTCCATCTCCAATTGTTCTATCCATGGCTGAGAATTCCTAGCCTTGTGAAGTTGGAACAAATTTGGAACTTTTTAAAATTTTTCATATGCACGTGGGTGGCATCAGTGAAATCTTTTTTTTTTTTTTGCACCAAAATGCCCCCAAAAAGAAGGGCAAAACGCGTGCGTGACGAGCACCTATTCATTGGTCAGCCATTATGATGACCTCGAGGGAACGATTGCGTCAAAGTGATCAAGAAACAAAGTAAGTCAGAGAAATTTCGAGAAATGAATGACGCTTCAAGGAGGTTGTCGAGCCAAAGTGATCAAGTTCACGACTGGAACAAAGTCAAATCCGGAGCAAACTTTGAAAAAGTCGAGCGACCCTTCGAGGCTATGGGAATTTTCCCAAATAACATGTGAAAAATGCAGACTTCTAATGCACAATTATGTTACCTTCCAAGTATGTGAGCTAATAACCTCCAAAAACATATGCTGGTATCACAGTTTGAGGTTTCCACGGTACGAAGGACGTGAATGATTCAAAAAGACAAGGTGGGTCTCCTAGAATTTTTTGAGTTCTCTAGAATATTTCTAGGGGCCAGCAATATCGG
>JAGVVM010018879.1:0-29745 GCA_019149425.1 Psidium friedrichsthalianum | reverse complement strand
AACAATGTTTGTTTCAGTACCCTAGGGGTCACGCCCCGCGGCGGCGCGTTCGGCCACATCTAGCCTCCTCCGGCGACGGGCGACCACTCGTTAGACTCGTATCGACGTCTACTTTCTAACCATGGGTTCAGATTTCACATTAAACCAAACGAGTCAATCACAGAAAGGCATGAACAATACCGACGCAAACATGAACCATTTACGAAACGGGAAAAAAACTCAATTGATGAAAAACGCGATCAGGAAAACAAGTTGAAATGGCTCTGATACCAATGAAGGAAACGAATTCCTAATCGAAACAACAAACTTGCGGAAAAAAATACGAAAAACTTATCCAAGGATCACTAACTTGTATCACCGATCGGAGCACGATCACACAAGGGAACGTACCCGTTTTTCCACAGATTAAGAGCCTCCAACGACGGCCTTGCGAGAATCGATTTGTCCAAGTGTTCTCAAGTTCAAGAGAGAGTCTGATGTGTCGTTATTCGTTTTTGAGAGAAGTTGTGTTTCATTTAGAAACTGACGTGAGTTTTTCTCTCACATTCAAAAAAGTAACTGCCTTGGCAGTTATTCCACAATTTGGGTTTGTGATTGCCCGCATGTGTGGCACACAATAACACTATGTTCCAACACAATATTATTCCAGCCTTTTCATATTCTCCTATTTAGTGGTAGATGCACGCTTCAACATAATTCTAGGAGCCAAAATTGAAAGGAAATGATTTTCACTGCTTTATTTCAAAATTTCGAAAAACAAAAGGAGGAGACATAGATTTGGATTAAAGTATAGGATTTCATGGAAAGAGACACACTTCAACATGAAGTCAAGAATATCCAATCGCATTTTTTTTCACTATAAATTGGGAAAAGAGATGAAGCATATTGTAGAACATTACCTAGTTGAAAACGAATTCTCAGAGGAATTGCTAAAAAATGATTGAGCATATATAAATAGGATTACTATGAAATGCTTACTAGGAAAGATATATAAATAAATATCGAACTAGGAAAGGTAATTCAATATAATAAGAAATGAACATGACAATGGAAAAAGATTTTTTTTTTCCCGGTCAAATCCAATGAAAAAGATTTAAGTTATCCATATAATGAAAGTTACCACAAAAAAAAGCATGAAAATTGTGCATCACCAGTTTAGTTTCTCTTGCTTCATTATTGCTAGATTTCTTATGATGAACTGAAATTTACTTAAAAAATGTGTGGTCAAAGATGTTAAAGTATTCGAAAACGATCATACATAGGATTTTAACATGTCTTATATTCATGTAGTATCCCACCACCTTTCGACAATTTTTTCCTTCATTCATCTTTATAAGTGATACAAGCACTTAGTTTTTAATTTTTTTTGGATAAATTCATTCATTTTTCACAAAAACAAGCACACCCTTAATTACAAAGGAAAACCGCTAATGTAGATCGTGGAAAATGAGATCGAGAAGGGTAATAATGTAGATCTTCGCGATCGGATGGTATGATATTAGAAGCATCGCCAATGAAGGTATATCTATCTCCCATCTTTTTCCCTCTGTCAAATATCCAAAGAAATTTATATGTGCTTATGGGAACCTAATACGACAAAACCACAACCCAACAAACCCTGCCAAGCCTCTTGAATTTGCTGTGCTCTGAAGCAAATTTTATGCATTCTCGATCTACTTCTTAATGAAAATTTTAAGCTTTTCCAGACAAAAAAAAAAAAAAAAAGAGCAGTGGGCTGAGTTATGCTGGACCCCTCCATTGTCGGCTGAGAATGGGCTCGCGCCGGGCCCATGTCTGATGATCCAAATTGGCCCAATTTTTTTCAAACCTTTTTCTCCTCTGAGCCTTGGGCCAAGCCCAAAAATTCATGTATGCATCTGAAGCACGTGTAAATCATTTTATCTCCTCCCGCAATTATTGTCACTCCACGCGGAACCCCGGTAATTTAATAGTTGAGATGGAGTGAGTTTTCAGACTAAACTTAGCTTGATATTTCAATGTATTTCAATCATATGCATACCTTGCATATATAGAATTTTATCACAATTCTCTATCCGTGCAAATTGACAGGAAGAAAACGAAAAAAAGAAAAAGACCACCTCTCATTCTTGGTAAGAGTCATCCACTATCGTCCTTCTAAAAACTTATCGTTTGGTCCCCATAAAATCCACCGAGTATGGTCACAAATTGTATCGACACAAAAGTTTCAAGTTACAATCGACAAGTCTCCCGTACAGATCATGCTTACTAAATAAATAAGCCATGTAAAACCTTAAATAGTGACCATTCAAGCCTTTTCAATCATGGCGATAAGCACTCGCATTCATGCGTTACTTGTTCCTTCTGCAATTTGGCAAAATAGCCATTACATAGGAGATCTTGGAATACTGTCCAATTTTGTCGAACCAATCGATTTTCCCAACGATATTTAAATATGAACAAGTACTTTTTGTCAATTTCCTCGAGCAATGTTAACCTTCAAAATAAGCTGGGGAAAGTTCGAACAATCCCCATAAAAGTCGCTGTTGCTTCTCGAAGTTCCCTCTCAACCAAATTTTGTTCGAAAATACTCCATGAATTTGATCACTTTAACTGAATTTAACCCCGCAGATTTCCCGAAATTGTCCTCCCGAGACTAGACTTTATTCCAAAATATATCATGAACTCGATCAACTTAGCCCAATAACCCACCTAAATTCATCAATATCGAAAATAATGGCCGGCCCGACAAGCATGTGCTTGTCACGTGCGCTTCTTGCGACTTTTTTTTTTTTTCGCATTTTGATCTAAAACCACCATAACCTTACGACACTAAATTGGAATTAACTTCTTGCGCGCAAGAAGCTGCCTAGTTAGATTTTACTTTAGCACACGACGGTCTCCATATAGCTCTTCTCCCATAGCTATAATGATCCTCCATCTCCAATTGTTCTATCCATGGCTGAGAATTCCTAGCCTTGTGAAGTTGGAACAAATTTGGAACTTTTTAAAATTTTTCATATGCACGTGGGTGGCATCAGTGAAATCTTTTTTTTTTTTTTTGCACCAAAATGCCCCCAAAAAGAAGGGCAAAACGCGTGCGTGACGAGCACCTATTCATTGGTCAGCCATTATGATGACCTCGAGGGAACGATTGCGTCAAAGTGATCAAGAAACAAAGTAAGTCAGAGAAATTTCGAGGAATGAATGACGCTTCAAGGAGGTTGTCGAGCCAAAGTGATCAAGTTCACGACTGGAACAAAGTCAAATCCGGAGCAAACTTTGAAAAAGTCGAGCGACCCTTCGAGGCTATGGGAATTTTCCCAAATAACATGTGAAAAATGCAGACTTCTAATGCACAATTATGTTACCTTCCAAGTATGTGAGCTAATAACCTCAAAAACATATGCTGGTATCACAGTTTGGAGGTTTCCACGGTACGAAGGACCGTGAATGATTCAAAAAGACCAGGTGGGTCTCCTAGAATTTTTTGAGTTCTCTAGAATATTTCTAGGGCCAGCAATATCGTAAATGTACCCTATTCCAAAGATTCATGTAATTAATGCTCATAGTTAGTAAATAGAAAGATCAAATCTCCACAATTAGAATGAGGAGAGATCTACAGTTTTAATCAGAGGAGTCTTTGTATATATAGGGATCTTATTCTCCTCATTTGCATCGTCTCACGGTTAACACAAACTTTTAGGTTCTCTATCCGAGAGAGTTTCATCTGGTCAAAGGCTGATTTGGGTAAAAATTCGTAAGACCACATGGGTAAGGAAAGGCGAACACTGGTATACTGCTCTTACTGAAATTCAAATTCATCTGTATGGACTTACCATAGGTGATACCGCTGCATCAGGAAACGTAAACTAAAGAAAAGAAAGCCGTGGCATTGGAAAAGATTAAGCAAGAGTGAACATCATCCTCTTAAACCCTTTGATCCCAATGATTGATACCTCAATCCCTCGACATCAATCCTTCAAGAGCAATCAAGTGCTCCTAGTAAAGTATAGGACGTAATTCTTTCTCAACAAGCAAAAAGGAGCGGCAGTTCAACAACGCGGTCTTCATAATCTTTGAACGACCTTAGCAAGTAGAATTATTCTGCAATCAGCCATCCTTCCACCGTACACTCGATTTTTTGTGCATCGCAGAAGAAGATGCACCCTCCTGTCGTTCGAGGAAATCTCTCGACATTCTTATCGGAAGAACTAAACACAAAGACAAAGTTGCAACACCGAAAATTTAGTTTACGACAGTTGCAAGGTCGATTGTAATAATTGGCTAAAGATAGTCTAGCCAATAATCAATAGAAGCTTCAGTTATGTCATTCATTCAGAGCATTTACCACCGTCCAAGATAATCAAAAGATCTGTAGAAATGCCAAAGAATGCCGTAGATAAAATGATGGAGGTAATTGACCTTCCAATATGATTCTGCATTGGAAGTTGACACCTAGAACTTACCATATCAGACTAGATGCGCTTTCATAGTGAAATATTGCAGCCGCTACACATTTTGTACAGCTCTCTTTGAAAACAAACAAGCTTTTCAATCTACGGGAAAAAAACCGAAGCACAAAGTACGCAAATGACTGCACAGATGGATCAATTAGGCCATGTCTCTTGTATCTTGATTTTCATTTTTGTCAAAGATCAGACCTTATAAATACCTGATGCCTCACTATTCGCCACAGGAATATGTATCATCAGAAAGGAAGGTTTTTTTTTTTTTTTCCTGCTGTCCTATATGCTCTATGGCAATAACAGTGAAGAGTTATCAACCAGTTCTTTGTTTCACTTTTATTGTTGTTCACCTGTCACTAATAAAACTGGAAATCTGAAATTTTGCAACGCAGATTAACATGAAGGACCATACAAGCACGGTTCAGCAAGTCATGAGATTGCACCAACCTTGGCTTTATTTGGAAACGCAGTAGACTTAGCTGTCGCAGTGCCCCCGATGCTGAATTTCGGCTTCTTATCAGCAGGACTCAGTATTTGGAAAGAGCACATAAGGTTCTCATCAATAGCCATCACAGCACCAGCATTATCAAACTCCCCACAATAATTAGGCGCTGAAAAAATGGTCACGAGTTGCTTGTTGGCAAAAAACTCATACCCATCTTCAACAACCTGACATGCCAACAATGAGGTGAATGAATCTTACAAGTGAATGTCGACCCTCTTGAATTCGAAATAATCGATTCCAGGATTAACTAATTTTTTTGGCTCGAAGCAATCCCAAACCTGGTGAGCACGGCAAATCAAGTCAAGATCCAGCCTCTTGAGGAAATCCGTCACTCTGTCAGGGCCAAATGAATAGGAGACTCCCCTGTCGTTAGGCCCCCACCCTCGAATGTCCGCACTAGGATCAGACCAGAGAAGATCGCATAGCAAACCCTCATCCGGAACGTCGGCAGGCCGAGGTAACCTCCTGATCTGGTTCAGATTGTTGAGATCAGGAGAGAGCCCGCCGTGCATGCACAGTATCTTATCCTCAATAAGAGCTGCCACAGGGAGGCAGTTGAAACAATCGGTGAACATCTTCCAGAGCCTGACATTGTATCTCCGTTTACACTCGTCATAGAATCCATAAATGCGGTTCACAGATGCACATTCGTGGTTGCCTCTCAAGAGGAAGAAGTTCTGCGGGTACTTGATTTTGTACGCGAGGAGAAGGCAAATTGTTTCCAGGCTTTGCTTTCCGCGATCAACATAATCTCCCAGGAACAAGTAGTTTGAACGAGGAGGGAGTCCACTGTACTCAAAAATCCTTAAGAGATCACTATACTGGCCGTGGATATCTCCTGTTAGACAAAAAGAGATAATACCATTTCATAATTTGCAGTAATTAGATGTGTATCATCTCTGGTTCTAGAACCAAATTTCTGCAAGGCGAATTGTCATCAGCTGCAGGATAATAACAGTACAGCAGTGCAAATGATGCTATTTGAGAATGACATGGTTCGCAACTTTCATCTTCCAAGGACAAAATGACGATGGACATAAATATTTTACCGACACTAGCAGACCTTCAGTTCACATAATGCAAAACTTCACAGTTTCAAGACAGATGAAATTGACATGTGAAAACTTAGCAACAAAACAACGTTGGAAAGCATGTTGGGGAATGAACCAACACTATGGTACCACATTTTCAGCTAACCAAACCATAATGATGCCTGATGTACGGAAAGCAGGCCATAACAAGTGGCAGTCATTTGCAAAAAGAAGGATTGATCAGCCAATAAGTCTGTGATATGGAAAAAGAGCATAACAAATGGCTATCGTTGAAAAAGGAATTGAAGAGACCATGCTTTCAGAATCATCTGCAGAAATCTGCATTATGTTAGAACGTGTAACCATCTCCTCACTCGGAAGGCATATGATGGAAAAAGGCCTCATCACGAGCTGGACTCGAACCAGGGGATCAAAAGACTGCCCAGTGAACTACCATTTTTTCTGTTCGTGATTTATTTAACCCAGTTCGTCACGCTCAGTAATTGATGCTTGATTCTCCCATTCAACAAATCGTCGCCCACGCCAATCTATTTCGAGTTAAGCAATCAATGCAAGCAAACGTATTCTTTCACTCAAGACAACTGAGGCCAGGAAACTTCCCCTGCCACCGAATTCACACACCAGTCAACTGAAACTTAGTTTGGACTGTCTCTCAAACTCATCATTCAATCCGGCAGTTTAACATACCATCTATTTCCTTGATTTTCAATCCAGGGAAACATCTACTTTTGTTTTCGTGAACATATAGCAACTGAAAAGTAGAAGAAACTTGGACATCATGATATATACCTGATCTTCAATTATGATGCTAAAGCATGCTTCAATTTAAAAGACAGACTCTAGTAATTTCTAACGTGCATTCAGTCCTTGAACTTGAATACGAACCACACACTCGATTGATACGGGAATTAGAACGAAGAGTAAAGTACCGCAAACTTTGACGGGTGCTTCAAGCTCCAAGAGACTGGGCTGGCTCAAGAAGACGTCTCTGGACACGAAACAGAGCCGCTTGATTTCTTCTTCCGAGAGCTGCACTTGCTTCCCTGGCTTGCCTCTGACACTAAGAAGCCTATCGATTATGGAGTTCAGAACAGATGTTTCCATCTCTCTCTGCCCAACCCAAAAGACTTTCCTTCAAAGTGGAAGAAGCACAAACCAAAGCGAACAACCAAGAGAAGACGATGATCAAGAATACCCACTTTAATAGTCCTTCTGCAGTTCTAGTTGGGTCCAATATATTCTCATCATGCTGTGAGAGAGAGAGAGGGAGAGAAATTTGGCTTTTAGAAATGGAGGGTCTCGGTTTGAAGTGGGAAAGAGGGGAGAATCATATTCGAAAACAATCATGGAAAGAGAGGCGAGCGTTCAGATTCCGAGTCGAGCAAAGAGAGCGAAAGAGCCATGAAATTCCTCTGTTTTCTTTCCGACCATACTCAAAAGAAAATCAAGGAGCTGCGCGTCATCCCTAGAGCTCGCGGAACATCAGAGTTGACTTCAGCTCGCTGACTGGACTTCTTCTCCCTCGAGGAGACGATTGGACTGAGAAGAAACAAATAATAATAAAAAATAACCCCACCCAGAATTATAGAACAGAGGTTATTCCGGGCCTAATAAAAATTAACGAATAATGTAAGATATCAATTTCACTGATTGTCGTAAATGCCTCAGCATTTATGACAAGTTGAGGTGTTTCATTCCAAATAAAATTATATATATTTTTTTCTTTTCTAATGATCAGTGAAAATAGAGTGTTAGTAAAATTTTCTTTCATCAACCATCTTAATGTAGGCTCATTTTTCTTCTTGTAATATTTGCTCTGCTATGATGGAATGAATGTATTTTTCTAGCAAAAATTAAATAAAATTTTGATTTAGCACTCTAAAAGCAAACTAAAAAAGGAAGAAGCAAAAAGCAAAAGCAAAAGCAAGAATTATTCCAAACGCCCGAGTGTTTCACGTATTTAAAAAAAAGAAGAAGAAGCAAAAAGTGAAGTGATGACCGTATCAATCAAAACATTATTCCTAATAATACAATTTCATAGTACCCATTATATCAGTATAATATTTGCTGACACGCAATAAAAAGATCATTCCTATTAATACAATTTTCGTGATTGACCGTATCAATCAAAAGATATGAGGAGAAAAACCCCTTAATAATCGAAAATCCAGGCATTGCTTTGGCCCAGCTTTACGAGGAATCGCATCCGTATTTGCTGGAAATACATTAGCAAATTAGCAAAACATACAAAATATTGGTACACTTCTGTAGCACTTCATGACAAGCATTGGAGGTTTTGGATAACTTACGTTAACAGATAACATGTATGCCTGTGTAGCTCCTCTTATTCATTCTACTACGTCATTTGTTTTTTTTTTTTTGAAGTTTACCACACTAAGTGCTGGTTCATTCATTCGGAACCTTCGTTTGTGGCCTCTCTTTTGATTATTTTCTTCGTTATTGCTTTTTGCGATGCACATGAAAGTGGGCTCAAGGGCCCTAATTGAGAGGAGGACGGCCCTTGCGAGGTGGACTAGCAATTAGCCTCTCCACCGTGTGTCGTGGCTCTCCCTAATGGCGTGGCGATTCTTCTTTCTGCGGCAGCTTTCGGTAGTGGCCACCATGTTCGCCTGAACCCTTATTGCGACCATCCTCTAGGGCATGACGATGAGGAGGGTGGTCATGGTCGTGGTCGTGATGTCATGGTCCTTTCGCCTCCGGAGGCTTTCGCTCATCGCCCTTTGTTTTCGCCAGGACATTCACAATGATCATCCTCTAGGATATGACGATGAGGAGGATGGTCATGATTGTCACCATGATCGTGGTCATGCTCGTGATCGTGATGCAATGGTCCTTTCTCTTCCGGTGGCTTTCGCTCATCGCCCTTGTGTTCGCCAGAACGATCACAATCACGATCATCCCCTAAGGCGTGACGATAAGAACGGTGGTCGTGGTCACTGCCGTGGTCGCAGTCGTGATACGATGGTTCTTTCTACTCCTAAGGTTTTCGCTCTTCGCCCTCCATTCTATGGCGACGATCACCTAGTGTGGAACAAGATTCAAATGAAATACATCTTAATAGATCACTATTCATATTTTCCCAAACTTTTAGTACCTATTCAACTCCGCTTATGTATGCTTGCATAGCTTGTCCCCAGCCAGGGTAAAGGAGGAGGGTTGGCGTCAGGTGTAGCGAGCCGGCCGTAAAAAAAGAGCTATCCCTTATGAGATGAACCCTTTAGATTTTTCGTTGGAGCGTACCCTTTTTAGCGACGCGTTGCATCGACGCCGGGTGTAGCGAAAAATGGGCAAGGGTCCTCGCACCAAGATAGGCGGGTGCGAGGGGTAAGGAAGCTAGCCTTGGGCCATCATTCCCAGAGTGATGCGCCACATTGATGCCTGGATATGGTGAAAAATGAGCTAGGGTCCTCACACTTTTATGGGCGAGTGTGGGGGGCAAGAAATGCCCAAGGAGTAAGGATTCAACTAGGGAGTTGGAACATAGGAACCTTAACGAGTAAGTTGAGGGAATTAGCAGATACTTTTGCTAGAAGGAGAGTGAATATTGCTTGCCTGCAAGAGACTAAATGGGTTGGAGAAAAGGCTAAGGAAGTGGAAGGTACTGGATTTAAGTTATGGTACACATGCACAAAAAAGATTCAAAATGAAGTTGGGATTTTAATCGATAAAAGTTTCAAGGATAAAGTTGTTGATGTCAAAAGATCAGGTGATCGGATTATCTTGATTAAGCTAGTAGTGGGAGAGTTGATTATTAACATCCTTAGTGCGTATGCCCCCAAGTTGGATTGCCAGTAGCTGATAAGAACAGATTATGGGAAGACTTGGAGAAGATTTTAAGGGGGATACCACATGAGGAGAAAGTATTCATAGGAGGAGATCTTAATGGACATGTTGGCCAAAGTAGTGGAGGTTTTGACAGAGTTCATGGAGGCTTTGGCTATGGGACTAGAAACGAGAGTGGCGAAGATATCTTGAATGTTGCACTAGCGTATGACTTGATGTTAGCAACTACTTTCTTTAGGAAAAGAGAGTCGCATCTAATCACTTTTCGTAGTGGTCAAAATTGTAGTCAGATTGATTTCTTTCTTGTTAGAAGAGAGGATAGAACCTCGTATATAGATTGCAAAGTCTACCCTGGAGAATGTGTACCTACGCAACATAAGTTGGTGGTCCTAGAGGTTCGGTAGAAGGCACAGAATATGCCGCGAAGGGCTCAAAATCCCAAGATAAGATGGTGGAAGTTAAAGGAGGAAAAACATACCAATTTCAGGGAAAGGATGCTTCAAGAAGGACCATGGAAATTAGAGGGAGAAGTAAATAGGATGTGGAGTGAGATGTCTAAATGCATACAGAGAGTGGCAAGAGGGGTGTTAGGTGAAAGTAAAGGGTACAGAAATCAAACAAAAGAAACTTGGTGGTGGAATGAAGAGGTGCAGGGGGCAATTAAGCAGAAGAAGGAGTGTTTTAGATGTCTGCATAAATGTCCTAATGAAGAGAATTTGCAAAACTTTAGATTGGCACGAAAAAATGCCAAGAAAGCTGTGAGAGAGGCTAGAGGCAAGACTTCCTCTAATATGTATAAAAAACTTGAGAGCAAAGAAGGAAAAAAAGATATCTATAGGCTTGCAAAGATAAGAGATAAGAAAAGTAAAGACTTGATACAGATTAGATGTATCAAGGATGAAAATAAAAAATTGTTAGTAAGAAATGAAGAAGTGAAGGAAATGTGGGTGAGCTATTTTAATAAGCTTTATAATGGGGAGGGCGATAGAAGTGACGTGAATTTGGTGGACGTTTCTAATGAGTTAAACAGAAGGTTTGTGCGTAGAATTAGAGCACAAGAAGTTAAGGATGCTTTAAAGAAGATGAAGACTAGTAAAGCCTTAGGACCAGATGGTGTCCCTATTGAAGTATGGCGATGCTTAGGGAATGTGGCAATAAGTTGGTTGACTAAACTGTTTAACAAGATTCTCCAAGCTAATAGAATGTCTGATGAATGGAGGAAGAGTATGATTGTGCCTATCTACAAGAACAAGGGGGATATTCAAAACTGTTGCAACTATAGAGGCATTAAGCTTATGAGCCATACAATGAAATTGTGGGAAATGATTATTGAGCACCGTTTAAGAGTAGTAACCAAGGTCTCTGTAAATCAATTTGGATTTATGCCGGGAAGATCTACCATGGAGGCTATCTTCTTAATACGACAGTTGATGGAGAGATATCGAGAAAAGAAGAAGGATCTACATATGGTGTTTATTGACCTCGAGAAGGCATATGATAGGGTTCCAAGAAAAGTTTTGTGGTGGATTCTTGAGAAGAAAAAAGTACCCTTAAAGGATGTAGAGGCAATCAAGGATATGTATGATGGTGTTACCACATGTGTGAAGGCCTGTAATGGCACATCGAGTTATTTTCCAATCACAGTGGGTTTACATCAAGGTTCGGCTTTGAGTCCTTATCTTTTTGTACTAATTATGGATGAGCTAACAAAAGATATTTAAGATGAGGTGCCATGGTGTATGCTATTCGCAGATGATATTGTGCTTATTGATGAGACTAGGCCTGGGGTCAGTGCTAAATTAGAATTATGGAGAAACACGTTAGAGTCCAAAGGATTTACGTTAAGTCGGAGTAAGACGGAATACATGAAGTGTGAGTTTGCCACGACAAGAGGAGATGATCAAGAAGAATCAGTAGATATGCTTGGAGAGGAGGTACCTAAGAAAGATACTTTTAGATATTTGGAATCAATTTTGCAAAAGAGGGGAGAGATTGATGAGGATGTTAGTCATAGAATCAAAGCAGGTTGGATGAAATGGCGCAGTGCATCAGAGTTTTTGTGTGATCGCAAAATCCCTCTTAGGTTAAAGGGAAAATTTTATAGAACAGCAATAAGACCTGCAATGCTATACGGAGCCGAATGTTGGCCAGTACAGAAGCAACACGAGCATAAAATTGGGCGGCGGAAATGAGGATGTTAAGGTGGATGTGTGGTCATACAAGGATGGATAAGATAAGAAATGATGATATTCGACGAAAAGTTGGGATAACCGGTGACAGAGAAGATGAGAGAACATCGATTGAGATGGTTTGGACATATTCTCCGTAGACCCCTAGATGCTCCGATAAGAACAGAAGTGTGTTACCGAGAACACGATATGAAGAAAGGACGAGGTCGGCCAAAACTTACTTGGGGGAAGGTAGTAAAACAAGATTTAACGGAGTGGGAAATAGATTGGCGTACGATCTATCTTAGGACGGAGTGGAGGAAAGCTATCCGCATTATAGAGGGGGGGATTTCCTATGTTCCAGAGTGCCCTACTTAGTCATTTTTATTTATTTTATTTCTATTTCTATTTATTTTTATTATTTATTCCTTATTTTTTTTATTTTTTTTTTTTTTTTTATTTTTAATTCTATTTTTCATTATTATTATTATTATTTTTTTTTTATTTATTTATTTATTTATTTTTTGGTATCCATATTTTTGCTTTTCTTTAAGTATATTTTAAGCTTTTCACTTCGGGTTCATCGACCGCCGACCCAACTAGTTTGGGATAAAGGTGATGTTGATGTTGATGTTGATGTTTTAGTACCTATTCAATCCTCTATTTGTGGATGGAGGGACAGTACCGTGATAGTAACTAAACTAGATTCGACAGCGAAAAGATTTTAGTATTCTAAAACACCTATTTATATTGTTTTACGTGTCACTATTTACCTAGGTGGGCACGCAATTGTTCTTATACAATCAGCACAAGTTACATGGACTCCAAACACTTAATTTCGTAACAAATTGTCACCAGCATGCAAGTGATGCATTGAAGACGCGTGATCCGATACGATATATCTTGTTTATTAGTGTAGAAAAACATGAGACTGTACTATATTGTTTTAAAATGAATCTTTACAGCTTCTATTTATAAGAAATTAAGGATATAAACAAATCAACAATAAATCAGAAAAAAAAAAATCAAGGAGTGATTGCAATAAATCCACTGCATATCAGGAGTGACTGCTGAAAAATAAGGAATGGTTGCTAGAGATCTGCCGAATACCAAATTCCAGATTTAATATTTTTGACATGAAGGAAACGAATCTCACAATACATACGCAGCAGAATTTTATGAAAATAACGAGTCCAAAATCTTACTTGAATCACTGATTAGAGAAGTATATCACAGAACAAACGCATCTCGGTTTTTCATATATTAAATGTCGCTGATGTAATGAAAGACTTCGTCCGTTTGACGATCGAGAGGAGAAGGGAGAAGTTTCGTCGTTGTTGTCGTTCTCTATTGAATGTAGGAACAGACGTGAACTTTTTCAAGTTCAAAAAAGAGAATAACTGCCTTTGGTAGTTTTCTAAGAGAATAAAAGTTTGGGATAGCATATATGGGCAGATTATAATATTCCCATGCACCCATTAAATCCAACATCTTCCACTTACTCATGACGGACTATCTATAACTCTCTCTTCGCTACAAGATTCATATCAACAAATAATCTGTGTGACTAGCAAACTACGAGAGTTCGTTGCCATACATCCGTTGGGAGTATGCAACAGCTCAAAATGGGCACATTAATTCAGAGTAGATCCAGTATACAGTACCTTAGATTAATCAGTCACATTTACATCATATTTTTCTTGATCTATTTAAGAATTTCGCACGTATTGTATTCACAATCATGATTAAATTCAAATAATCATAATTGGTCAACCTGTGAACATAAAGATAGAATGTGACATCAAAATAAATTGATCTTCCTATTTCCTTAAATCTCTCAATCTCAGTTTAGCTCGCTTTTCTAGAAATGTCCCATTAGATCGAATCAATTTCATGACCATTGGCAACACTCTAAGTGATGTAGAAGTATTTATATAGTGAAAACCTAGGTCAAACTCTGATAATGCGGGCTTAAACTTTGGTCTTTTTTCGATTAATAAACTTCTATAAAAAGGCCCTTTCCATAATTAAAATTTAGTGGGCTAAATTAAGCTCAACTTAAGCCTAAATTCCTATCAAATTTTTGATACATCTCTCTTAGGCTTAGCTAAATCTTGCAATATGCTCTGATTCAATTACCTGTTGAATTAAGCTCAACTCTTCACCGTTAATGGAAAATGCAATGCAAAGAAAAATAAAAACGCAATGCATGAGGAAATATTTTTTTATACGAATTAATTCTCATTTTTGTGCATTGTAAATGAAAAAAGAAAAATTAAAATTTAGGTGTCAACAAAGCACTACTATTTTCACGAGCTCATCTCTTTCTTGTGTGCCTACCTAGGATTGTATTTCACGAAAGACAACATCCCTGCTGTATACGACGGTCTTTGATTTTGGGTTCCACATCTTATAACCCTTGGCCCTTTCCTTGTATCCAACGAATATGCTATTTTCGGATTTATTGTCAAGCTTACTTCTCTTCTCCCTAGGCACATGAACGTACGCATCAACTTCTTCCCAAACACTACCTCGAATGTTGTTCGGTCCTTTATTGATGAGGTCGGTGACCGGTTCTTCAAATAACTAGCTGTGGCTACGGCTTCTACCCAAAATTCAAATTCCAAACCTCCCCAACTCAACATAAACCTCGCCTTTTCTATGAATGACTGGTTTAATCTTTCGGCCACCCTAGTTTGTTGGGGGTCGTTTTCTACCTTGTGATACCATTATTCGCATAAAACTACTCAAACTTGTCTGAATAGAATTTACATCCGTTATCCGTACAAAGTACTTTTATTTTCCTACCTAATTGGTTTTCAACTAAAGCTTAAATTGTCAAAAATTTTCAAATGTATCTAATTTTCTTGTAATAAAATAAATCCAACTATATCTTGAAAAATCATCTATGAATGATACATAGTACTTGGATCCTCCAATAGATGAGTTGGAGTAGGCCCGAAAACATCACTATGAATCAGCCCTAGAGTCTTTGTTACTCTCGTATTGGTGTGTTGGAAAAAAAAAACTCGATTCTGTTTTACATGAAGATAGTGTTCACAGAACCCAAAACCTATTGAGCAATTTGGTACTCCCTATACCATTTTACTTAAAGCTAAGTTGGACAGTCCATTTTCACCGATATGCCCTAGCCTCTGATGCCATAATATGGATGTATGATGTCCATCTCCATTTGCATTTTTGGAGATGAATCCGCCACCAACAGTTACCGTTTCCCCGAGCAACTTGTACAATGTCACGTAAGGAACTCCTCGCACAATTACAATATAATCCTAAGTCATCTTGCACGAATTCTTGCCATAACTAAAAAGAACCCCTAAATAAGCCATCTTACCAATTGATAAGAGGTTTTTACTCATCAAGGGTATGTGCATCACATTTGAAAGAGTCCTCACTGTGCCATTACTCATCATCAGATTCACCCAACCACGCCCGACAATCTAAACTGCAATATCATCTCCGAGCATGACATCTCCACCGTTATATTGCTCACAAAACTAGTGTCTATATGCCGTCATATGATATGAAGCATCGGTGTTGACAAACCAAATATCCTTGTTTGATTGCGCCATACATGCAGCAGCCACATACATATCTCCTATTTCAACCTCATTCTTTCCCAAGAATGATTCAGCTTCTTTCGTAGAAACAAGCTTATTTTTACAGTTCCACTTTACATGGCCTCACTCTTCACATCTCCAATACTATGCCCTCCTCTCCCTACTCTTCAATTATCTAGGAGATTTGGATTTGGGCTTGTTCTAATTTAGTCCCTTCTCTGCTGGCCTATCCTTAGCTGCTAGTGCCTCTTTACTAGAACTCCCCGACACATTTCTTCGTGTCTCATTTGATAACAAGGTCGAACATACGGTTTCATATGACAATTTCTTGTCCCCACCACCGATTATCACAATCAGGTTATCCCATGAACGCAACAGCGAAGAGAGTAGTATTATCACCTTATCGTTATCCTGGAACTTAACACTAATTGATATGAGTTGGCTTATTAATGTGTTAAAGTTATGCAGGTGTGCGAAAAACGAGTCACCCTTATGCATTCGAAGATTATACAACTTCTTCCTTTAGAACAACTTGTTTACTAGTGACTTGCTCTAGTACAGCGACTCTAATTTCTGCCATAAATTCCTGGCTGTAGATTCACTCATCACGTTCATCAAAATGGAGTCCATGAGACAAAGCTAGATCAAATCCTTTGCTTTCCAATCAATGCGATCCCAGTCCTCAATCTCCTTGGAATCGACCTATTTGGGAGCTAAATCCTCTTCGTTGCCTGCTATGACACTAATTGTCACAACAACCGGCCTTTCTCTTATGATTACCAACCAAAGATCTAGATCACAAAGAAGATCCTCCATCTTTATTTTCCACAGATCGAACCACTTCATATTGAATTTTTCTATCTCAATCCATGACCCTCTTGACATCTCAAATAAATCCTAATTCCCCGAACACAAGGCTCTGATACCAATTGTTAGGTTATATCCTAAATCGAATTAGAATAATCATAGTAAATAGAAAAAAAAATAACACACAAATTTACCCAGATTTACCCTAAAATAGGGTTACGTCTTACAAAAGGATTCCACTAAAATATTTAGGTTTTCATTCACAACTACTCGTTAGAATAATCTCTCATATAAGTACAATATATAATATTTATAATGGGTCTAAAACTTTAGTTTATCCAAAATCTTTTGATCCCACAACAAATCAGCCAAGTTAAAACACAAGCCCAAAATTTGATGTTGTTTCGGGTGCTATCCACTGAGCTCCTGATTGCTCACTAGGGAGCGGAACTCCCGCCCACTTTCTAGGTAGCGAGAACCCCTGACATTTCGTGCATAGGGATCACATATTGTCAATCCATACTTTAGTTTCTCTAAGCTCATATGGGCTTGTCAAGTGTGAGAAACAAGAGTCTCCGAAGTAATCGTTAACTCTAACATGCCTATGTAGCTCCTCTTATTAATTGCAATACATATCATCTATATAGGTTACGACGCTAAATGCTTGTTCATTCATTCGGAACCTTCATTTGTGGTCCTCCTTTTGATTATTTTCTTTTATATTATTGCATTTTGCGATGCACACGAAAAGTGGGCTTAAGGGCCTTAATTGAGAGGTGGACGGCCATTGCGAGGTGGACTAGCAACAAGCTTCTGCACCGTGTGTGGTGACTTTCCCTTGTGGCTTGGCGGTTCTTTTCTCTGCGGTGGCTTTCGGTAGAGTCCACCATGTTCGCATAGACCCTTATCGAGACCATCCTCTAGGGCATGACGATGAGGAGGGTGGTCATGGTCACCGTGGTCGTGGTCGTGATGTGATGGTCTTTTCTCCTCCGGAGGCTTTCGCTCATCACCCCCATGTTCACTAGGACATTCACGATGATCCTCTTCTAGGACATGACAGTGAGGAGGATGGTCACGATTACCACTGTGGTCGTCGTCATGGTTGTCGTCATGATCGTCATCGTGGTCATCGTGATCGTCGTCACGGTCATCGTCGTGATCGTCGTCACGGTCGTCGTCCTGGTCGTCGTCACAGTCGTCGTCCTGGTCGTCGTCACGATCGTCGTCCTGATCGTCGTCGATCGTCGTCATGATCGTCGTCGTCGTGATGCGATGGTTCTTTCTCCTCTGGTGGCTTTCTCTCATCACCCCTGTGTCTGCCAGGACGTTCGTGATGGTCATCCTCCAGCACATGACGATGAGGAGGATGGTCTTGATCATCACCGTGGCCATGGTCGTGGTGCGAGTTCTTCTCTGGTGGCTTACGCGCATCGCCCCTTGTTCGCCAAGACGACCACGATGATCATCCTCTAAGGCATGGCGATGAGGAGGGTGGCCGTGGTCACTACCGTGGTTGTGGTCATGATCGTTGTCGTGATGTGATGGTCCTTTTTCCTCTGGAGACTTTCGCTCTTTGCCTTCAACGGCGTGGCCACGATCACCTAGCGAGGAACAAGATTCAAATGAAATCCATCTTAATAGATCATTATTCATATTCCTCCAAACTTTTAGTACCTACTCAATCCTTTATCTGTCAATTGCGGACAACACCGTGATAGTAACTAATCTAGAATTTGACGATAAAAAGATTTTCATATTCTAAAACACCTAGTCAAATAATTTTGCGGGTCACAATTTACCAGGTGGGTAGGCAATCGTTCTAATACAATCTGCACAAGTGACATGGATTGTACATGTCTTATCTCGGCATGGTAATTGATGCGCTCACATGACGCATTACAATATAACTTGTTTATCAAAACATTATACTCACGAGAGCAGAAGTAGGAAATTGTGAATTTCCATATTATCATATTGCATTTCACGAGAGCAGCTATTACATTATGAAAACTATAATATTTCCTTCCATAGTTGCTTAATAAGTGTCCCGACAAATTTTTTTAACAATTTTTTTTTAATTATATGAAATATCTGAACTTTTGTTTTAAATATTCCATAAATGTATGCAAACTACTTCAACACGTTGATCGAGTAAACTTCTAACATAGTATGATGTGAATTGCCCTGTCACTGTAAGTAAAGGACGCTGTGATTGATTAATTGACAATTGCAAGTTATTTATTTTCTATGTATTTACATAGCTGCTATATATGAAAACAAACATCCAGCATTATTATCATTAGTACCGTTAGAATTCAGTGAATCGGCGCCACCAGGGCCACCCCCATGGCCGGCACCCTTCGGACTGGGACCAGACTGATTTTCCTCGATGGCACGACGATGAGGAATGCCTTCTTCACTTGGCGGTCTAATGCGCACGGGTTGCTTCTTTTCTGGTTCCGGCCTTTGCTTTGCTCATCATTCGAACCTTCCTCGCGACCATGGTTGTCTGGGCGGCCGTGTCCCAATGGATGTTCAGGGTCTAGCCCTAGCCCCGGCATCAAAAGCTCAAACAGGCTTTTCTTGTCTAGCAAGTTACAACCGGCATCTGTGGTGGTGGGGGCAGCGGTGAAAGCCGCCACTCAAGGAGGACTAGGAAGTACGTGAAGCGAGACATGTCTTGGGTTAGGAGAGAAGGTTAGGATTGAAGGCATAGTCTTATTTATAAGGTCATAAAGCTCCCAATGGTGTGATAAAACGAAATGCTATGAGGCTAATGGCCCAAATTTTTTTTTATAGGAACTAAAATTGTCACATCACAATCCGAGGCCTGCGTCTTGGATTCCCCTTTGCTTTGGACCACCGGATTGAAATAAATGCTTTATTATGCTAATGAGGAATTCTTCATCCTTACATGAGACGACTCAACATTCATGTGGGAGCTTCAATCATGGGATATAGAATGACCATAACAAGTCGGTACTATATCTCGCACGATAGCCCATGTCAACATCATGCGAACGTGATGTGTTTTCTAACTTTACCGAATGAGTTCTTCGGGTCGCCTGGGCTGACCTTTCTCTCCCATCCAAAAGACTAAAGGAATGAAATACTAGGAGAGCAAGAGCATCGCACGTCGCGTCCCGTCGTCATCAGTCGAAACAAATTGATTCTAACCTGTGGATCTCCCAATTTTTTTTTTCTTATTTTGCTGCATTTTACTAGAGTCAAAATAGAAACACATTAGGATTATAGTATTCAGAGTTAATACCACACAAAATTCCAAAATAGTACACCGGTGACGAATTTATCACAAATTATTTTTTTTATCACCAAATATCCCAAATTGGTACACTTCTAACAAATTTACTCAAAGCTTTTTTTTATCACAAAAAATCCCAAAACTGATACATCTATGAAAAATTTATCTTAAACTAATTATTTGGCCACTAAAAAACCCAAGCTAACACACTTAGTGATAAATTTACCCTCCGTTGATTTTCGCAAAATTTTACTATTAAATTGCTGAATTAGATGATACGTGATAGCTGATGGATGTATCAGTTTGAGTTTCTATCCTATTTTGTCATAGGTATATCAGTTTGGGCATTTTAGTGGTTTTAACTCAATTTAATAGAAACTAGCATAGTTTGGAATAAATTTATCACTGGTGTACCAATTTAGAGTTTTTGATGGTCAAAAAATAGTTTAGGATAGATTTGTTACAAATATATCAGCTTAGGGTTTATTGTGATAAAAAAATAATTTAGGTTAAATTTTTCATGGGTGTATTAGTTTGAGGTTTTTTGCGGTAAAAAAAATAGTTTTGGTAAATTTATCACGGGTATAGTTCTTTCGGCCAATTTTGGCCAGTGATCGTTGACATGGATGTTGGCTATTCTATGTGACATTGTCGGCGCTGAAGTGAATGATTTTTTAAAAAATTCTTAGTTGTTTTTCTTTTCTTTCTCTTTATTACTTTTTTTTTTTGTTTCCCTGCAATGGGGGCTTGGTGATGGCCTGCATAGTTAATGGCCCAAAGGTGAGGGCTGCAACGCCCTCGTTGGATCTAGGTCAGGCCACGAGATGCCCAGATGTGGCGAGGGTGTGTCAACCTTGGCTTTGGCTAGCAACGGAAAGAGGAAAATAGGGGGAAAGGAAAAAAAGAAAAAAATAAAAAAAATTACCCACGTCAATATCGGCCATGCCATATTGTGCTTTTCGCATTAATTTCTCAAGTGTCATGCGATCTGTGGTTTTTTGTGTGTAGAAAAGAAATTTTACGAGCTGCACAGTTACTTCTACATGTTGATCTCTAACAGCACGTCTTGGCCGGAGATTTGTCTTCAAAATTCAAGTGAGTGCGCCTTTCGTGTAGTTCTAGATTTAGCCGGCGACAGAAAGAGACGCACGCACACGCATTAGTGCTTAGTGAATGTTTTACCATCTTCTCTTCTCATTTCTTTTTCTTAATCATTTTGGTCGTGGATGACAAGACAACCGCAGAGGATCCAAAACGAATCCGGATCCACTCTCTTACTTTCTCGTTTGCCCTCCTGTAAGAACCCGTGGAGTTGTTCCTTTTCCTATTAGGTTATCAATCTTGCTTGTTCTTTCTCAGCTTGCACTAAAAGCTTCAACTCGTGGGTGCTTAAATCAAGCTTTTGTTAATAAGCATCGTTAGTGCACTTGTTTCCCCAAGTGTGGAAAAGTTGTCATGTCCAATAAACTGTCACTCTCGTGCCGTGTACAATCAGTGCTTTCTAATGGAAATATTTTCATGTGGAGTATGGCTAATGAGTGCTCTGAAGCTACTCGTTAACAAGAGCATTAAGTTAAAAAAAAAAAAAAAATCACTCTTGGAGGAGGAATAGTCGCCGGGGAGGAGCATGGGAATTCAACAAGTTCGTAGAATCCGGAATTCAAGATGGTTCAAGAAAAGATGAATGAGTTTAATTGTAGAATTTGTTGATATGTTCAAATTCTTTCGTTTCTCTGTAGTTATGGGTAAGCAAAAGGAACCGCCCCGACCTGACCAGACCGAGCCGATTGATTCTAGGCGGTTTTGGAGGGCCGCGGTCCAGTTTGCAACTCCAATTTTTTGGAACTGGTGAGTTTTTGGTCCAGGCCCCCCGGACTGAACCGAAAGTTTTTTTTTTTAATTCCTTTACTGCTCAAAGAGCAAAACTGACGTCCCTCTCTATAGATGATCCTTGGTCTGCTTCTATGGGTTTTGTTACTTAAGCTCTTAAGCATAAAGTCCGTAACACTTGCCCCTTCACAATTTATTGCGTTAATTTAGGTCCTTCCTATCAACAAAAGAAAAAGAAAAGAAAAACGGAACAAATAATTCAAACAATTCCCAGAAAGAAAAGAAAAGAAAGGCAACAATAATTCATACACCGCACATACTTGGGAAGAAAACGTTTCACTGTCACAAGGTGAAACGACGAGCTAGACTGCTCGGGAACCGATCACCCCTATTTGCAAAGATAATTATAAAAAAAAAAGTCTTAAACCTATTGTACGGCAACTAATTCAATCCTAAACTTTTCAATTTGATCAATTTATCTTAAACCTTTTGATGATTTGTCAATGAAATTGTTCAAGTAGATGTCAGCCATTGTAATATTGCATGACCAACGCTAACGTAAATGATTTTTTGCAATTTTTCTTAATTGTCTTAATTTTTTACCCTTTTTTTTTTCCTATTTCTCTCATCCAGCCATAGGCCCTCACCCAATGCCCTTACCGGCCATAGCGAGGTTTTGCGGTCTCTCGCTAGATTTGAGGGAGGCTAGGACCAACGAGGGCATCCCGGCCCTTGCCTGTGATCGATGACCTCTGTTGGGCTCGAAAACAAGGGTAATGAAAGGAAAGGATAGAAAAAAGTAACAATTTATAAAAAAATGATAAAAATCATCCATTGAAGCGATTTCTAACCAAAATAGGTCAAAAGAACTATATTAGTAAATCATCAAAAGGTTTAATATTAAATTGGTCAAACTGAAAAATTTAAAACTGAATTGGCTATTGTATAATAATTTTATGACTTTTTGGACAATTTTCTCTTGCTCTGAGTGTCATAGAATCGATTGATATTTTTACTGCACAAATAACTCGCTAAACCTAGAATCATAAGTCAAAGACTTGTACCCAAATGTTATATTTGGTCATCTAGATTTTTAATCAAGATAGAACTGAATAAATGGGATATGAAATCTAGAGATTTTGTTATATCCTATACACTGTTTGGTGAATCGTGCTAACAAAAGCCAAATATTTTCACATCATTTTTGTCGGTTGCTTGATATAAACGACGTATCAATGTAAATGAACCTAAAAGTTATGAAAATGGAGATGATAAGAGTAGCCCATGACACTCTTGCCTACTTCATTTTTATTGCTTATTTTTATTATTTTTATTCTCTTTTTTCTTTTTTCTCCTTCCATCATTCTCTAATTAAAATAGTAAACTATAATAACATTCCTAAAATACTACTAAAATACTAAAACATATATTGCATTTATACTACAACATAGAAAGAAATTTGAATATATTAAAAAAATGGGAATAAATGATAATGGAGTTGTTATGTTTTTTGTTGTTTTGAATTTTTTGTATTAAAATCAAATATAACTTATATTCTAATACTATTTTATTTTTTTCTTATCAATTTAAGAAACTTGTTATTCAGAATAACTTGCACATTATGGATATCTGATATCCTATTCATTTTATCGCACCTTTCCCATGAGATAATTTATCCAAGCTATATCCTTATTTATCTATTTTATTAGATCTTGGGATGCACCAAACACTTGAGAATAAAAATAATGAATTTATCCCAATAAAAAGCAAGTGGGCAAGATGGTGTCACGAGCCCCTCTAATCAGCTGTTCTGGTTACTTGCAGGAAGAAATGCACATTGATTCGTTCATTTATTTCAGGAGGCAAGTGCGTCAAAATGAGTCAAAATCCTTGGCTTTTCAAGAGACGATTCACCAAATATGTAAAGGATAAGAAAATTGAGATTCATATCCCATTTCCGCAGACGAAAATTGCTAAAAAGGAGACCAAATGTAACACACGGCTCGTCAGAATATATTCTATTTTTAGGGAGAGATCATCATAAAAATTCACATCGATTCAATGACACTCAAGAAGAGAAAATAGTGAAAAATCATAACATTGTGAAAAACCGCCACTTTAGTTGTCAAATTCGCTCAGTAGGAGCAATTGAATAGAAACCCAAGGTGCCTTTGCTAATCTACTTCTTTTAACAACTAGGCTAGAAATTGGTACACCATGGATGATTTGCGTCACCAAACAAATTCATAAATTGTTACTTTTTCCACCACCTTTCAAACAATTGTTTTCAATGCCATCAGAGGTCATCGCCCAGGCAAGATTCGATACCAGCAGTGGCCCTAGCCTCACTCAAAATAAAGTAGAACAAAATTCGCTTTGCCAGTAAGGGCATTTTAAACACTTATAGCTGCAGAAATAAATAGGAAAGGAAGAGGTAAAGATTCGCAATCATAACAAAAGTAGCAAAAACGTCATTTAGGATCAGCAGTTCTCATGTAAGTTAGAGCACCTCCATCTCATGAACCAACCTATCTACATATTCATCAGTAGGTTTAAGATAATTGTATCAAACCAAAAGTTGTAGGATGCAATTGGTTGAGTACATTTTAAAGATTTTAATATAAACAATTATCTCCAGAAGTTGTAAAATTTGCAAGTGATGTTGCCCTCGTTTCAAATTGTGACACCTAAACACAAGATCAAAATGTGTAAGAAGACTAATGTATTTTGTGGGTCTTTCTTTTTCTCCCTCTTAAAATGGGCATCGCCCAACAAAACTCTCCTGCTTTTCTGTTGTTTATTTACATTCATGTTTCATGGAAGTTGGTGACATGCAAAGTAGAAACGAACATTAAATTGTGAAGGGGCAAGTGTTACGGACTTTATGCTTAAGAGCTTAAGTAACAGAAACCCATAGAAGCAGACCAAGTATCATCGATAGAGAGGGACGTCAGTTTTGCTCTTTGAGCAGTAAAGGAATTTTAAAAAAAAAAATCGGTTCAGTCCGGGGGGCCTGGACCAAAAACTCACCAGTTCCAAAAAATTGGAGTTGCAAACTGGACCGCGGCCCTCCAAAACCGCCTAGAATCAATCGGCTCGGTCTGGTCCGGTCGGGCGGTTCCTTTTGCTTACCCATAACTACAGAGAAACGAAAGAATTTGAACGTATCAACAAATTCTACAATTAAACTCATTCATCTTTTCTTGAACCATCTTGAATTCCGGATTCTACGAACTTGTTGAATTCCCATGCTCCTCCCCGGCGACTATTCCTCCTCCAAGAGTGATTTTTTTTTTTTTTTAACTTAAGGCTCTTGTTGACGAGTAGCTTCAGAGCACTCATTAGCCATACTCCACATGAAAATATTTCCATTAGAAAGCACTGATTGTACACGGCACGAGAGTGACGGTTTATTGGACATGACAACTTTTCCACACTTGGGGAAACAAGTGCACTAACGATGCTTATTAACAAAAGCTTGATTTAAGCACCCACGAGTTGAAGCTTTTAGTGCAAGCTGAGAAGAACAAGCAAGATTGATAACCTAATAGGAAAAGGAACAACTCCACGGTTCTTACAGGAGGGCAAACGAGAAAGTAAGAGAGTGGATCCGGATTCGTTATGGATCCTCTGCGGTTGTCTTGTCATCCACGACCAAAATGATTAAGAAAAAGAAATGAGAAGAGAAGATGGTAAAACATTCACTAAGCACTAATGCGTGTGCGTGCGTCTCTTTCTGTCGCCGGCTAAATCTAGAACTGCACGAAAGGCGCACTCACTTGAATTTTGAAGACAAATCTCCGGCCAAGACGTGCTGTTAGAGATCAACATGTAGAAGTAACTGTGCAGCTCGTAAATTTCTTTTCTACACACAAAAAACCACAGATCGCATGACACTTGAGAAGTTAATGCGAAAAGCACAATATGGCATGGCCTATATTGACGTGGGTAATTTTTTTTATCTTTTTCTTTTTTTCTTTTCTCCCTATTTTCCTCTTTCCGTTGCTAGCCAAAGCCAAGGTTGACACACCCTCGCCACATCTGGGCATCTTGGCCTGACCTAGATCCGACGAGGGCGTTGCGGCCCTCACCTTTGGGCCATAAACTATGCAGGCCATCACCGAGCCCCCATTGCAGGGAAACGAAAAAAAAAAGTAATAAAGAGAAAGAAAAGAAAAACAACTAAGAATTTTTTAAAAAATCATTCACTTCAGCGCCAACAATGTCACATAGAATAGCCAACATCCATGTCAACGATCATTGGCCAAAATTGGCCGAAAGAACTATACCCGCAATAAATTTATCCAAAACTATTTTTTTTACCGCAAAAAACCTCAAACTAATACACCCATGAAAAATTTACCATAAATTATTTTTTTATCACAATAAACCCTAAGCTGGTATATTTGTAACAAATCTACCTAAACTATTTTTTGACCATCAAAAACTCTAAATTGGTACACCAGTGATAAATTTACTCCAAACTATGTTAGTTTCTATTAAATTGAGTTAAAACCACTAAAATGCCCAAACTGATATACCTATGACAAAATAGGATAGAAACTCAAACCGATACATCCATCAGCTATCACGTATCATCTAATTCAGCAATTTAATAGTAAAATTTTGCGAAAATCAACAGAGGGTAAATTTATCACTAAGTGTGTTAGCTTGGGTTTTTAGTGGCCAAATAATTAGTTTAAGATAAGTTTTTCATAGATGTATCAGTTTTGGGATTTTTTGTGATAAAAAAAAGGCTTTGAGTAAATTTGTTAGAAGTGTACCAATTTGAGATATTTGGTGATAAAAAAAATAATTTGTGATAAATTCGTCACCGGTGTACTATTTTGGAATTTTGTGTGGTATTAACTCTAATACTATAATCCTAATGTGTTTCTATTTTGACTCTAGTAAAATGCAGCAAAATAAGAAAAAAAAAAAAAGGAGATCCACAGGTTAGAATCAATTTGTTTCGACTGATGACGACGGGACGCGACGTGCGATGCTCTTGCTCTCCTAGTATTTCATTCCTTTGGTCTTTTGGATGGGAGAGAAAGGTCAGCCCAGGCGACCCGAAAAACTCATTCGGTAAAGTTAGAAAACAAATCACGTTCGCATGATGTTGACATGGGCTATCGTGCGAGATATAGTACCGACTTGTTATAGTCATTCTATATCCCATGATTGAAGCTCCCACATGAATGTTGAGTCGTCTCATGTAAGGATGAAGAATTCCTCATTAGCATAATAAAGTATTTATTTCAATCCGGTGGTCCAAAGCAAAGGGGGAATCCAAGACGCAGGCCTCGGATTGTGATGTGACAATTTTAGTTCCTATAAAAAAAAATTTGGGCCATTAGCCTCATAGCATTTCGTTTTATCACACCATTGGGAGCTTTATGACCTTATAAATAAGACTATGCCTTCAATCCTAACCTTCTCTCCTAACCCAAGACATGTCTCGCTTCACGTACTTCCTAGTCCTCCTTGAAGTGGCGGCTTTCACCGCTGCCCCCACCACCACAGATGCCGGTTGTAACTTGCTAGACAAGAAAAGCCTGTTTGAGTTCTTGATGCGGGGCTAGGGCTAGACCCTGAACATCCATTGGGACACGGCCGCCCAGACAACCATGGTCGCGAGGAAGGTTCGAATGATGAGCAAAGCCAAAGGCCGGAACCAGAAAAAGACGCACTCCGTGTGCAGTAGACCGCCAAGTGAAGAAGGCGTTCCTCATCGTCGTGCCATCGAGGATAATCAGTCTGGTCCCAGTCCGAAGGGTGCCGGCCATGGGGGTGGCCCTGGTGGCGCCGATTCACTGAATTCTAACGGTACTAATGATAATAATGCTGGATGTTTGTTTTCATATATAGCAGCTATGTAAATACATAGAAAATAAATAACTTGCAATTGTCAATTAATCAATCACAGCGTCCTTTACTTACAGTGACAGGGCAATTCACATCATACTATGGTAGAAGTTTACTCGATCAACGTGTTGAAGTAGTTTGCACACATTTATGGAATATTTAAAACAAAAGTTCAGATATTTCATATAATTAAAAAAAATTGTTAAAAAAATTTGTCGGGACACTTATTAAGCAACTATGGAAGGAAATATTATAGTTTTCATAATGTAATAGCTGCTCTCGTGAAATGCAATATGATAATATGGAAATTCACAATTTCCTACTTCTGCTCTCGTGAGTATTATGTTTTGATAAACAAGTTATATTGTAATGCGTCATGTGAGCGCATCAATTACCATGCCGAGATAAGACATGTACAATCCATGTCACTTGTGCAGATTGTATTAGAACGATTGCGTACCCACCTGGTAAATTGTGACCCGCAAAATTATTTGACTAGGTGTTTTAGAATATTAAAATCTTTTTATCGTCAAATTCTAGATTAGTTACTATCACGGTGTTATCCGCAATTGACAAATAAAGGATTGAGTAGGTACTAAAAGTTTGGAGGAATATGAACAATGATCTATTAAGATGGATTTCATTTGAATCTTGTTCCTCGCTAGGTGATCGTGGCCACGCCGTTGAAGGCAAAGAGCGAAAGTCTCCAGAGGAAAAAGGACCATCACATCACGACAACGATCATGACCACAACCACGGTAGTGACCACGGCCACCCTCCTCATCGCCATCCCTTAGAGGATGATCATCGTGGTCGTCTTGGCGAACCAAGGGGCGATGCGCGTAAGCCACCAGAGAAGAACTCGCACCACGACCATGGCCACGGTGATGATCAAGACCATCCTCCTCATCGTCATGTGCTGGAGGATGACCATCACGAACGTCCTGGCAGACACAGGGGTGATGAGAGAAAGCCACCAGAGGAGAAAGAACCATCGCATCACGACAACGACGACGATCATGACGACGATCGTGACGACGATCAGGACGACGATCGTGACGACGACCAGGACGACGACGTGACGACGACCAGGACGACGACCGTGACGACGATCACGACGATGACCGTGACGACGATCACGATGACCACGATGACGATCATGACGACAACCATGACGACGACCACAGTGGTAATCGTGACCATCCTCCTCACTGTCATGTCCTAGAAGAGGATCATCGTGAATGTCCTAGTGAACATGGGGGTGATGAGCGAAAGCCTCCGGAGGAGAAAAGACCATCACATCACGACCACGACCACGGTGACCATGACCACCCTCCTCATCGTCATGCCCTAGAGGATGGTCTCGATAAGGGTCTATGCGAACATGGTGGACTCTACCGAAAGCCACCGCAGAGAAAAGAACCGCCAAGCCACAAGGGAAAGTCACCACACACGGTGCAGAAGCTTGTTGCTAGTCCACCTCGCAATGGCCGTCCACCTCTCATTAAGGCCCTTAAGCCCACTTTTCGTGTGCATCGCAAAATGCAATAATATAAAAGAAAATAATCAAAAGGAGGACCACAAATGAAGGTTCCGAATGAATGAACAAGCATTTAGCGTCGTAACCTATATAGATGATATGTATTGCAATTAATAAGAGGAGCTACATAGGCATGTTAGAGTTGGCGATTACTTCGGAGACTCTTGTTTCTCACACTTGCAAGCCCATATGAGCTTAGGAAACTAAAGTATGGATTGACAATATGTGATCCCTATGCACGAAATGTCAGGGGTTCTCGCTACCTAGAAAGTGGGCGGGAGTTCCGCTCCCTAGTGAGCAATCAGGAGCTCAGTGGATAGCACCCGAAACAACATCAAATTTTGGGCTTGTGTTTTAACTTGGCCGATTTGTTGTGGGATCAAAAGATTTTGGATAAACTAAAGTTTTAGACCCATTATAAATATTATATATTGTACTTATATGAGAGATTATTCTAACGAGTAGTTGTGAATGAAAACCTAAATATTTTAGTGGAATCCTTTTGTAAGACGTAACCCTATTTTAGGGTAAATTTGGGTAAATTTGTGTGTTATTTTTTTTCTATTTACTATGATTATTCTAATTCGATTTAGGATATACCTAACAATTGGTATCAGAGTCTTGTGTTCGGGGAATTAGGATTTATTTGAGATGTCAAGAGGGTCATGGATTGAGATAGAAAAATTCAATATGAAGTGGTTCGATCTGTGGAAAAAAAGATGGAGGATCTTCTTGTGATCTAGATCTTTGGTTGGTAATCATAAGAGAAAGGCGGGTTGTTGTGACAATTAGTGTCATAGCAGGCAACGAAGAGGATTAGCTCCAAATAGGTCGATTCCAAGATAGCGATCGCATGATTCAAAGGAGATTGATGGAC
>JAGVVM010018877.1:0-31819 GCA_019149425.1 Psidium friedrichsthalianum | reverse complement strand
AAAAATCCTACGCTCTGACGACCAAGACTCGACGTCAGGTTCGGTCACTCCTGCGACTCCTCCTAAGGGTCGTAGTCTGCCCAAGGGTCGTCCTCCTCCTCAGGGTCTATCTCCATATCCTCGTCCTCCTCGTGGCCACAAACCTCCATGCGGCCTGGGGACGGCAGCTCTGCCAACGGGTCAGGGTCCACCACCTCTCCTCCATATGCGGCGGAGTGGAGGAGTCCAGGGTCATCCTCCATAGGTACGGGGGCGTCACGGTGGGGTCCCTCAAAGCCAAACATACCCTCTCTCATCCATGCCTCGAACCTATAAGGTACAAAATGTGGGTTACCCTGATCCACCCAGATGGTGGTCAGTCGTCGCTCCCAGAGGACAGCGTCCTCATCCACGTGCTGAGTAATCTCGGTCTATATCTGCACGGGCAGTCCAAAAAGCATAGGGGGCTCGGCCATCACTGGCGTCCGGGATCTATAAACAAGGCAACCACCGCCAGTGAGTCGAAGACTTAGCAAGCTCACCACTAATCCTAGAGTAGGATAGGGTATACAAGTGGGGGTCGGTCCTATCCATTGGACTAAGGTTTCTGGTCATCTAGTTCGGGTACTCTCACTCGTTACAGGAACCAAACTCCAGAGCAGGAACAACCAGACTACACATATATATACATCAAGCATATCATAAAATACGAACGGTCAATCAACAGGCAATATCAGTACTCAATATGCGAAGACAAATGCATGATTCAATTTGCCTCAAATGATCCCAATGGATCCTGCTCGCTTATCCCTCCAATTCCCATCAGGGCCCATCCCACTGTGCCACTCGGCAATGCCTCAACTGCGTGCGGTACGCCTTACGTTGGCCACCCTTATCCCTCCATTTCCCAGCGTAAACGACGCCTCAGGGCTCTTCCCACATGTCACACCTCCAGGTGACTCATGCCATACCCACAGTACATGATGCTTAAACACATTCACAGTGCGTCAATCATAGAGCAGGCAATTTCAGAGATCTCATAAGCAAGGACGTATACAATTTGACAATTGGTCTAACAACCCATAGCCATCGGAGTGGGCTACATGCAGACCCTGTACCCAACATGTAATTTCGCAATCTACAGGATTCAATTCGAGTACCACACGTAATTACACTAGACATTCACGTGCTCATGAGACGGACTCTTGCTTGGACTCACTCGTACAGATTGTAAGACTGCATGGAGTGCCAGTAAGCATCGTATCGAATCGAGATCCTCGCTTTACAGCCACATTTTGGAAGAGTCTATAGGGTGCTTTCGGGACAAAATTGAGATTCAGCACAGCCTACCACCCTCAGACTGATGGTCAGTTAGAAAGGACCATACAAACACTGGAGGACATGCTGAGGGCCTGTGTGATAGACTTCAAAGGTGGCTGGGAAGAGCAGTTACATTTAGTAGAATTCGCCTACAATAATAGCTACCAGCAGAGCATCAATATGGCACCGTTTGAAGCATTGTATGGAAGGGCCTGCAGGACACCAATTTGTTGGGATGAAGTGGGCGAGAAAAGCATAACAGGCCTAGAGTTAGTTCAACAGTTAGTAGAGGCAGTCAAGATAATCAGAGATAGACTAAGGACCGCTCAGAGTAGACAGAAGAGCTATGCGGACAAGAGACGTAAGCCATTGGAATTTCAAGTTGGAGACCATGTCTTTTTGAAGGTGTCACCAATGAGAGGATTATCTCGGTTCGGCAGGAAAGGAAAGTTGAGTCCGAGATTTGTGGGACCATTCGAGATTTTGGAAAAGATCGGGACACTGGCTTATCGTCTAGCCCTGCCGCCAAACTTATCGCAGATTCACAACGTATTTCATGTATCGATGCTCCGGAAGTACGAGCCGGATCCTGGCCATATACTCGATCATGAAGTCCTTGAAATGGATGACCGCGTCTCGTACATGGGGAGGCCGGTCAGAATTGAAGATCGAAAGGAGCAAGTGCTCAGGAACAAGACGATACCTTTGGTCAAAGTCATCTGGGAACACCATGGGACTGAAGGAGCTACTTGGGAAAGTGAGGACGAGATGAAGAAGAAATACTCGCATTTGTTTGAGTAGTCCAGTGTAATTTTATTTTTGAAGTAAGGACGTATGGACTGTAAATTTCGAGGACGAAATTTTTATAAGGAGGGAAGAATTGTGACATTCCGAAAATTTGACCCGTTTATAGGAATTTCTAAATAAATGGAAACACTTCATTATTACACTCTGATCGATGCTCACTCAGGATTAGCTACCCTCGGACGACTAACCGAAGGGGAAAGGCTACCTGGGAAAATTTCCAAAACAGCTGCCCGTTGGTCTGAGACTGAGATAGAGTCGGTATTTAATGAAATTGACCACAAAAAGAAATCCAACATCGGACAATCGAATTAGTAAGATAAACACAATGAAGACATAAAATCGGTTTCAGAAGCGTCGCCTGAAGGGTACACAGCCGGTGCACGTCGAGAAGCAAGACGTGAAGGGAAAATTACCGAAATGCCCCCGGTAAATGCTCAGTCCTTAGAATTAGATAAATTAGGATTTTTGAGAGTGAATTCGATAGAATGAAACTAAATCCAGTCCGAAATTCGTTCGCGCTAGGGACCCGATCGGTGCATTTGGCACGCAAATCGAGGCGAGTCAAATCAGTTGTCACATCAATCATAGGTCAAATCAATCAATCAATCACATCCATCAATCAATCAAGGTTCAATTCCCCATGAAATCAAATCTAGTCAACTCAAAGTCCACCTAATATGTTACCTACCCCACTCACATTTGTGCATTTTGTCCTTTATACATTATAAACCTCTCTCTCTCTCTCCTCCCTCACTCATTCGGCCGAAGCTCTTCTCTGTCTCCCTCTCTTCTTCATTTTCTTCTTCTTCTTCTTCGGCTCCTCGCCGACCGCCCGTGAAGCCGCCCCGTCGCCACCGTCCAGCCATCGTCCGCCGTTCTCAACCGCGACGGACCGCCACCATCATCACCGTAAGCCTTCTCTAGTCCCTCATCTCTTCATTAGGGGCTTAAAATAAATTAGGGGGCCTTGTATGGACGAAAATTTAATTTAAATGGGCCTTAATAATGGCCTTGGACTTAAAATTTGAGGGCCCAATGGTGCACATGGGCCTAGGGGCTTGACTTGGGCTCGAATAACCTTAAATGGGCCTCTTAAGCTTACCTTCAAATATGGGCTTGGGCCCTACACGAAAATTATAATGATAATGGGCCTTGAATTATTTAATTACTTACAATCAAATTACGGGCTTATGAATAGTTAATGGGCCTTGGACCCAAATGGGCCCAACTTGGCTTGATGGGCCTAACCCACCTTATTGGGCCTGACCTACCTTGATGGGTCTAACCTACCTTGATGGGTCTAATCTACCATGAAGGGCTTAACATATCTTGATGGGCAGTTCTAAGAAAGAGCAATATGGCCCTAATTACGTGGGATACCCGAATCGAATCCGGATTGACCGTGGAATTTGTGCAGTGTACTAGGTCTGTATGTAACTTAACTCGATGAGTATGGGTTGTCGACTGATTGTCAATTTGTTATGATGTTATGCCTCGTTGTTTGTGAGGTCTATACGACTGCCTGCTCTGTGATCGATGCATTGTAAAATTGTCTACGCATCATGTACTATGAGCATGGCATGAGTCACCTGGAGGCGTGACATGTTGGATGGGCCCCTGAGGCGTTGTTACGCGGGGAAATGGAGGGATAATGGGTGGCCAACGTAAGGCGTAACAAACACAGTTATGGCATTGCCGAGTGGCACTGTTGGATGAGCCCTGATGGGAATTGGAGCGATAAGCGAGCAGGATCCATTGGGATACCTTGTGACAGACTGGATCATGCATCCGATTGCATTTGTGTGTACTGCCATTGTCTGTCGATCGACTGTCCAATATATTATGATGTGCATGATGTATATACATGTGAGGTCTAGCTGTTCCCGCTCTGGGGTGTGACTTCCGTAATGAGTGAGAGTACCCGAGCTAGATGACAAGAAACCTTAGTCCATTGGATAAGACCGACCCCACTTGTATACCATATCCTACGCTAGGTTTAGGGGTGAGCTTGCTGAGTCTCCGACTCACTGGTGGTGGTTGCTTTATTTTCAGATCCAAGTCGCCAGTGATGGCCGAGCCCCCTGTACTTTTTGGACTGCCCGTGCAGATTGAGACCGAGATCACCCAGCACGTGGATGAGGACGCTGTCCTCTGGGAGCGACGACTGACTACCATCTGGGTAGATCAGGGAGACCCACATTTTGTACCCCATAGGTTCGAAGCCTGGATGAGAGAGGGCATGTTCGGTTTTGAGGGGCCCCATCGCGACGCCCCTGTACCTATGGAGGAGGACCCTGGACTTCTCCACTCTGCTGCTTATGGAGGAGAGGTGGTGGACCCAGACCCGTTGGCAGAGCTGCCATCCCCAGGTCGCATGGAGGTTGATGGCCACGAGGAGGGCGAGGATATGGAGTCAGACCTGGAGGAGGAGGACGACCCGTGGGCAGACTACGACCCAGAGGAGGAGCCGCAGGAGTGACCGCATCAGACGTCGAGTCTAGGTAGTCCGAGCGTAGGGCTTTTGATCATAGTGTGTATTTTCTTTTGGGGTCTGTACCTAACGCTGGTTTATATATATGATATGGTGTTTTGTATTGTGTATACCTCCCTTTGTGTACTACCCCATTTTCGTGTGTCATGTGTATGGATAGAAGGCACGCTTCCGCAGGTTTCAGGTTTGGCGTTAGACCATAGCGTCGTCTGGCCGCGATGTGCATCCTGGGCCGTCGCTATTCGTAGGCCAGGCGCACGCTGGATCCTTTCGAGTGCTAGAGGGATGTCGCGAGCCCGTAGGGTTCGGGGCGTGACAGAGAGAGAGGGAGAGAATATAAGAGTTTTATGGAAAAATCAAAAATGGAGATTATAGTGGGGTAGTTGTACTTACCATGTACTTGGACAAGACTTGATGGACTTGATTGATGTCATTGGAAATTGTGCCATGATGTGATTGATGGGATTGATTTGACACTTGATTGATGTGACGTTTGATTTGACTTGCCTCGATTTGTGTGCCAAATGCACCGATCCGGTCCCGAGCGCGAACGAATTTCGGTCTGGGTTTGGTTTCGATCTAACGTATTCGCTCTCAAAATTCTTAATTTATCTAATTCTAAGGACTGAGCATTTACCGGGGGCATTTCGGTAATTTTCCATTCACGTCTTGCTTCTCGACGTGCACCGGCTGTCTGCCCTTCGGCGACGTTTCTGAGACTAAATTTATTTCTCCATTGTGTTTATCTTACTAATTCGATTGTCCGATGTCGGAGTTCATTTTGTGGTCAATTTCATTAAATACCGACTCTGTCTCAGTCTCAGACCAACGGACGGCTGATTGGGAAGAATTCCCAGATAGCCTTTCCCCTTCGGTTGGTTGTCCCAGGGTAGCTAGTCCTGAGTGAGCGTCGATCAGAGTGTACTAATGAAGCTTTCCATTCATTTAGAAAGTCCGATAAATGGGTCGAATTTTCAGACTGTCACAATTCTTCCCTCCTTATAAAAATTTCGTCCTCGAAATTTACAGTCCATAAGTCCTTACTTAAAAAGGAAAATTACTCTGGACTATTCAAACAAATACGGGTACTTCTTCTTCATCTCGTCTCACTTTCCCATGTGGCTCCTTCGGTTCCATGGTGTTCCCAGATGACCTTGACCAAAGGTATCGTCTTGTTCCTCAGAACTTGCTCCTTTCGATCTTCAATCCTGACTGGCCTTTCCACGTACGAGACTCGGTCATCCATTTCAATGACTTCATGATCGAGTATATGGCCAGGATCCGGCTCGTACTTCCAGATCATCGACACATGAAACACGTTGTGGATCTGCGATAAGTTTGGCGGCAGGCTAGACGATAAGCCAGTGTCCCGATCTTCTCCAAAATCTCGAATGGCCCCACGAATCTGGGACTCAGCTTTCCCTTCTTGCCAAACCGAGATAATCCTCGCATCGGCGACACCTTCAGAAACACGTGGTCTCCAACTTGGAATTCCAATGGCTTACGTCTCTTGTCTGCATAGCTCTTCTGTCTACTCTGGGCAGTCCTCAGTCTATCTCTGATCACCTTGACTGCCTCTACTGACTGTTGAACTAACTCTGGGCCTGTTATGCTTTTCTCGCCCACTTCGTCCCAACAGATTGGTGTCCTGCAGGCCCTTCCATACAATGCTTCAAACGGTGCCATCTTGATACTCTGCTGGTAGCTATTGTTGTAGGCGAATTCCACTAAATGCAGTTGCTCCTCCCAGCCACCTTTGAAGTCTATTACACACGCTCTCAGCATGTCCTCCAGGGTCTGTATGGTCCTTTCCGACTGACCATCAGTCTGAGGGTGGTAGGCTGTACTGAATCTTAACTCTGTCCCAAAGCACCCTGCAGACTCTTCCAAAATGTGGCTGTGAAGCGAGGATCTCGATCCGATACAATGCTTACTGGCACTCCATGCAGTCTTACAATCTGCCTCACATACAGTTCAGCCAGTTTCTCCAATGTGGAATCCTTTCGCACTGCAATGAAATGCGCAGACTTGGTCAATCTGTCCACTATCACCCAGATTGAGTCATTTCCTCTCTGACTTCTTGGCAATCCCGTCACGAAATCCATGGTGATGTGCTCCCATTTCCACTCTGGGATTTCCAATGGTTGCAGCAGTCCTCCAGGCTTGCAATGTTGCGCCTTCACCTGCTGACATGTCAAGCACTTGGCCACATGTTTAGCCACATCTACCTTCATTCCATTCCACCAGTAGTGCTGACGCAGATTCTGGTACATCTTCGTACTCCCAGGGTGAATACTATAATTGCTCCTGTGAGCCTCAGCCAAGATCCTTTCCTTCAGCTCTTCGTCGTTTGGCACACACAATCGTCCTTTAAACTTCAATATTCCGTCGTCAGTCACTTTGAATTCATCTTTCCTCTCCTCTGCATCCATCACCACAATCTTCTGGATATCAGGGTCCGTAGACTGCAACTCTTTAATCCTCAATTGAATCTCGGGTTCGATCTGCAGTGTGGCCATCAAACTTGAGAGGCTTCCTACCTCAACCTTGAACTCAGAGTCTCTGATTTCTTCCAACAACGTCCATTCCTTTACCATCATATGCGCGATGCTCGACTTTCGGCTCAGAGCATCCGCCACCTTATTCGCCTTTCCTGGATGGTACAGGATATCGCAGTCGTAGTCCTTCAGCAGTTCCATCCATCGACGCTGCCTCATGTTCAGTTCCTTCTGCGAGAACAAATACTTCAGGCTCTGGTGATCCGTGTAAATCTGGAACTTCTCTCCCACCAGATAGTGCCTCCAAATCTTCAGTGCAAACACTATGCAGCCAACTCCAGGTCGTGCGTCGGGTAATTCATCTCGTGCGGCCTCAGCTGTCGAGACGCATATGCCACTACTCGTCCATGCTGCATCAAGACACATCCCAGACCTCTTAGCGAAGCATCGCTGTAAATCTCAAATCCTCCAGGTCCGGATGGGATGGTCAACACTGGTGCGGAAGTCAATCGATCCTTCAGCTCCTGAAAACTCTCCTCGCACTTTGCAGTCCACTCAAACTTCGTCTCCTTCTTCAACAATCTTGTCATCGGAGCGGCTATCGCGGAGAACCTTTCCACGAAGCGTCTGTAATATCCAGCCAATCCAAGGAAGCTTCGCACCTCAGTCACGGTCGTTGGCCTCGGCCATTTCTCTACAGCTTCAATCTTTGCTGGATCCACTGATATTCCTTCGCCAGACACTATATGTCCAAGGAACGCCACTCTATTGAGCCAAACTCACACTTGCTGAACTTGGCGTACAGGGAATGCTCCCTTAGTGTCTGTAGAACAATCCTCAAATGTTCTTCGTGGTCTTCAGAATTCTTTGAGTACACCAGGATGTCGTCGATGAAGACTATCACGAACTGATCCAGAAATTCCTTGAACACTCGATTCATCATGTCCATAAATGCGGCTGGGGCATTTGTCAATCCAAATGGCATGACCGTGAACTCGTAGTGCCCATATCTCGTCCTAAAAGCAGTCTTCGGGATATCCTCCTTCTTGATCCTCAACTGGTGATAGCCTGTTCTTAGGTCTATCTTGGAGAACACACACGCTCCTTGAAGCTGATCAAATAGATCATCAATCCTTGGCAGAGGATACTTGTTCTTGATCGTCACTTGGTTCAGCTGTCTATAGTCTATGCACACCTTAACGATCCATCCTTCTTCTTAACAAACAGCACCGGAGCTCCCCATGGCGAAGCACTGGGGCGGATAAATCCTTTATCCAGTAGCTCTTGCATCTGCACCTTCAACTCCTTCAACTCAGATAATGACATCCTATACGGTGCTTTTGAGATTGGTTCCATTCCAGGTGCCAACTCAATCACAAATTCTACTTCACGCTCTGGTGGCAAGCCAGGCAACTCCTGAGGAAATACGTCTGGGTAATCTCTCACTACAGGCACTTCCTCCAACTTCACTTCTTGAGCAGACGAATCCGTCACTGATGCCAAAATCCTAGACAACCTTCGTTCATCAGTTTGGTCGCTTCCAGCGACGAAATCCAAGGAATCGACGTCCCTCCTCGTTTCCCTTAAATTCATACCCAGGGTCTACTGGGTTAAGCCGAATTACACTTCTACTGCAGTCAATAACTGCCCCATGTCTAACTAACCAGTCCATGCCCACAATTACATCGAAATCATACATAGGCAGGACAGCTAAATCAATTTCCTCAACTCTATCGCCAAGACTATCTTACACCCCTTACACCTAACACGATAATCACTCTATCTTTCAACGGGGTGGTTACATGCAGGGTCACATCCAAGGGTCTAACTCTAGCTCAGCCAACTCAGCAAAACGTGCAGACACGGAGAATGTGACGCTCCAGGATCAAATAATGCATACGCAGTATGACCACAGAGAGAGACGGTACCTGTGATCACCCCTGGCGCGTTCTCAGCATCCTTGCGCGCTACTGCGTAGACTCGTCCCTGAGCAGGTGGACGGTTCAGGTTCACTTGTGGAGCGGCCACTGTCTGCTGCTGCTGCGGCTGGTACTGCGGCTTGGACTGTTCTGCGGGCAATTTCTCAGACGGTGCCCCAACTGTCCACATCCAAAGCATCCACCAGTCTTCTTCGGGCAGGGGTTGTTTCCATGCCTCCTGCCACAGTCACGGCAGTTCTGACTCGCTAAGTGCGAGGGTTTTCCCAGGGTCCTTCTCGCAGGTGGGACGAATCTGCGGTGTCCCTCATCGGCCTCTTGCCGAAATTTCTGTTGTCCCTTCCTGGGAAAACCGCGATCCTGATGCGGCAGCCTTCTCCTGCAGGTCTCGCTCTATCGCCAGGGCTCGCTCATACATCTCGTTATAGTCCCTCAGCCCAGTAGCGATCAGCATACTCTTCAGTTCAGGCTTCAGTCCTTCTCTAAACCTTCTGGCCTTGTCCCACGGGTCCTCAATCAGCCTCCGAGCAAATTTAGACAATCTGGCAAACTCGCCCTCATACTGGTCGACAGTCATCTGTCCCTGCCTGAGCCTTATAAACTCCTCCATTTTCCTCTCTTGGGCAGCTTCCGAAAAGTACTTCCCATTAAAGGCTGCACAGAAAGCAGTCCAATTTGGCCTCATGCCTTCAGGGAAGACTCGCCCTCGGGTGGCCTTCCACCAGTCGTCAGCAGTGCTCTGGAGCTGATAGGTCGCCAGTGAGACTTTTCTTCATCCGTGCATCCAAGCACAGTAAATGCTTCTCCAGCTGCTCGATCCACAAGGCAGCTACCTCCGGTCCTCCACTACCGTCAAACTTCGACGGTTGCAGCTTCAAAACTGCTCCACAATGTGATGGGTCTGACGTCCTCCATTACCATGCCCATTGCCTCCATTGGCTCCATTTGGCACGCGGCCTCAGCTGCTTGGGCAACAGTGGCAGCCCTCTCAGCGGCTTGCCTACCCATCAAGTTGCTAACCTCGGTCAGCACCCTCATCATTCTTCAATCCTCGGGTCTCCTTCAGGTGCAGGAGCCCTTGAGCTTGACGCACCAGCGCTGGGTCTTCTGCCCCTATTGCTCATCCTTTCAACTATCTCTCACCTAAACCAAATAAAATTCCATTCAGGAATTTGGAATCCTAAGACTACCAATCAAGCTTTCGCCTACTGTCGCGTCTACTGACATGAATATGCATGTAAAGTTCGCTGCAGCTTTTAATGCAATTGGACTCGGAAGACACCTAACTCAACCCTGTCAATGCCTAACCCAGGCCACTCTGTTCGCCACCTCAACTAGAAGCCTGCCGGGAGCCGCTCCTTGATCGGGTCTCTGCCCCGGCGACCACTCCCCGCCCTCATCATTTCTTGGTGCGAACAGCTGTCCTAAGTTATTCACCTCCAAAGAGAGCCCCATTCCACGTGTCCCATACCACGCTTCATCACGGTTTGTAGGCGTCCCGTCAGACCTGTCCCATACCAGGCTGACGGTACCCAGCCCAATAAAATGTGATGGTTCATGCATGCACTTTTCAAATCCAAACCTTCATTTCAAATCGTTTCGTTTTAAACCACTTGCTTTCAATGCAGAAATCGTGCAATGCATGATGGTCAAGCAGCGCGCGACAGCCGACTAGGCATACATCACAACACAATAACAGCACAGTCAATCAATCAGCAATCAAGCACCCTACTCACGGGGTTCGCTTTAGAACCTTACCTCAGGTCCTGACGCATCTGCAGATTAGCCTGAAACATCATAGTCTATGGCTACGCTAGTCTATCCATCTAACTCTGCAAACACATGCGCCAATCAATTCATGCATTCTACCCTTCCTGATCCCTAGGTCTAGGGTCTGTCTAGCTACTACCCCAAAATCATCAGCCTTATCACTCAATTCCTTGAACGGTCTCGTATCGAGCTGACCTTGCTCTGATACCACTCGTGCGGGGATGTCACGCCCCAAACCCTCCGGGCTCGCGACATCCCGTGCGTTACCTGTAACGAGGTCCCGCTGCACCTGGCCTACAATTTGCGACGGCCCAGGATGCACATCGCGGCCAGACTACGCTATGGTCTAACACAGAGAAGGAATACACGCATACAAAACATATCTCATAAATATAACCAAGCGTTAGGTACAGACCCCAAAAGAATACACACTATGGTCCAAACCTACGCTCTGACAACCTACACTCGACGCCATAGTGCGGTCACTCATGCGGCTCCTCCTCAAGGTCCGTAGTCTGCCAAGGGTCGTCCTCTCCCTCGGGATCTGCCTCCATGTCCTCGCCCTCCTCGTGGCATCGACCTCCATGCGGCCTGGGGGCGGCAGCTCTGCCAACGGGTCAGGGTCCCACCTCTCCTCCATATGTAGCAAGTGAAGGAGTCCGGGTCCTTCCTTCCATAGTACGGGGATATCGCGGAGGGGTCCCTCAAAAGCAAACATACCCCTCTCATCCATGCCTCAATCTATAGGGTCAAATGTGAGTTACCCTGATCTACCCAGATGGTGGTCAGTCGTCGCTCCCAGAGGACAGCGTCCTTATCCACGTGCTGGGTGTCTCGGTCTCTATCTGCACCGGGCAGTCCCAAAAAGTATAGGGGGCTCGTCCATCACTGGCGTCCTGAATCTGTAACAAGGCACCACCGCCAGTGAGTCGAAGACTCAGCAAGCTCACCACTAATCCTAGCGTAGGATAGGGTATACCAGTAGTTCGGTCCTATCCAGCACTAGGTTTCGAATTAATCGATGCGACGTCTGGTCGCGACGATTGAAAATTCCTGGGCCGTCGCTAATCGTGGGACCAGGCGTATGCAGGCGATAATCTAGCGGGATGTCGCGAGCCCGTAGGGTCCGGGGCGTGACATCCCCGCTCGGTGGTATCAGAGCAAGGTCAGCTCGATACGAGACTGTTCGAGGATTTGGCTGATAAGGCTGATGATTTGGGGTAGTTAGCTAGATAGACCCTAGACCTATGGATTAGGAAGGGTAGAATGCATGAATTGATTGGCGCATGTGTTTGCAGAGTTGATAGTGAGCCTAGCATAACCATAGACTATGATGTTTCGGTAATCTGCAGATGCGTCAGGACCTGAGGTAAGGTCTAAGGCATAACCCCATGAGTAGGGTGCTTGAGTGCTGTTTGCTGATTGACTAGTTGCTATGATTAATGCTTGTGTTTGTCTGCCTCGTCGACTGTTGCGCACTGCTTGACCATCATGCATTGCACGATTTTGCATTGAAAGCAAATGGGTTTAAAACGAAGTCGATTTGAAAGGAAGATTTTGGATTTGAAAAGTTCATGCATGAACCATCACATTTTATTGGGCTAGGTACCATCAGCCTGTATGATGACAGGTCTGGCGGGATGCCTAAAACCGTAATGAAGCGTGGTATGGGACACGTGGAATGGGGCTCTCCTTGGAGGTGAATGACTTAGGACTGCTGTTCGCACCAAGAAATGAGAGGGCGGGGAGTGGTCGCCGGGGTAGAGACCCGATCAAGGAGCGGCTTCCCACAGGCTTCTAGTTGAGGTGGCGAACAGAGTGGCCTGGGTTAGGCATCGTCAGGGTTGAGCTTAGGTGTCTTCCGAGTCCAATTGCATTAAAAGCTGCAGCGAACTTTACATGCATATTCATGTCAGTGGACGCGACAGTAGACGAAAGCTTGATTGTTAGTCTTAGGATTCCAAATTCCTGAATGGAATTTTATTTGGTTTAGGTGAGAGGTAGTAGAAAGGATCAGCAATAGGGGCAGAAGATCAAGTGCAGCTGCGTCAAGCTCAAGGGCTCCTGCACCAGAAAGAGACCCTAGAATCGAAGAGATGATGAGGGTATTAACCGAAGTCAGCAACCTGATGGGTAGGCAAGCTGCTGAGAGAGCTGCCACTATTGCCCAAGCAGCTGAAGTCGCCTTGGCCGCTGCAAATGGAGCCCATGGGGGTAATGGGCATGGTAATGGAGGACGTCAGACCCACCACATTGTGGAGCAGTTCTTGAAGCTGCAACTGTCGAGGTTTGACGGTAGTGGAGGACCTGAGATAGCTGCCCTGTGGATCGAGCAGCTGGAGAAAGCATTTGCTGTGCTTGGATGCACTGATGAGGAAAAAGTCTCACTAGCGACCTATCAGCTCCAGAGCACTGCAGATGACTGGTGGAAGGCCACCCGAGGGCGAGTTTTCCCTGAAAGCATGAGGCCAAACTAGGCTGCTTTCTGTGCAGCATTTAATGGGAAGTACTACTCCGAGGCCGCCCAAGAGAGAAAGATGGAGGAATTCATAAGGCTCAGGCAGGGACAGATGACTGTTGATCAGTATGAAGGGGAATTCGCTAGATTGTCCAAATTTGCTCGGAGGCTGATAGAGGATCCATGGGACAAGGCCCGAAGGTTTAGGGAAGGACTGAGGCCTGAACTGAAGAGCATGCTGATCGCCATTGGGCTGAGGAACTACAATGAGATGTATGAAAGAGCCCTGGCGATAGAGCGAGACACGCAAGAGAAGGCCGCTATTTCTGGACAGCGGTTCATTCCGGGAAGGGACAACAGAAATTTTGGCAAGAGACCGATGAGAGACAGCAGAAGGTTCGTTCCATCCGCTAGAAGGGCCCTGGGAAAGCCATCCCACTCTGGGGGTCAGAACTGCCGTGACTGTGGCAGGAGACATGGGAGTAACCCCTGTCCAAAGAAGACTGGAGGGTGTTTTGGTTGCGGACAGTTGGGACACCTCCTGAGGAACTGCCCGAAGAGAGGCCCGGGACCGCAGTTCCAGCAGCAGCAGCCGCAGACCGTGACCGCTCCTCAAGTGAACCTGAACCGTCCGCCTGTTCAGGGACGAGTCTACGCAGTAGCGCGCAAGGATGCTGAGAACGCGCCAGGGGTGATCACAGGTACCGTTTCTCTCTATGGTCATGCTGCGTATGCCTTATTTGATCCTGGAGCGTCACATTCCTTCATATCTACACGTTTTGCTGAATTGGCTGGATTAGATGTTAGACCCTTGGATGTGACCCTGCATGTAACCACCCCGTTGAAGGATAGAGTGATTATCATGTTAGGGTGTAAGGGGTGTAAGATAGCCTTGGGCGATAGAGTTGAGGAGATTGATGTAGCTGTCTTGCCTATGTATGATTTCGATGTAAAAGTTGGCATGGACTGGTTAGTCCGACATGGAGCTGTGATAGATTGTGGTAGTAGCGTAATTCGATTAAACCCAGTAGAGTGCCCTGCATATGAATTTGAGGGAAACCGAGGCGGGACCTCAATTCTTTGGATTTCGTCGCTGGAAGCGACCAAGCTGATGAACGAAGGTTGCCTGGGAATTCTGGCATCAGTGACGGATTCGTCTGCTCAAGAAGTGAAGCTAGAAGAAGTGCCTATAGTGAGGGATTACCCGGACGTATTCCCTCAGGAATTGCCTGGCTTGCCACCAGAGCGCGAAGTGGAGTTCGTGATTGAATTGGCACCTGGAACCGAGCCAGTCTAGAAAGCACCATATAGGATGTCATTGTCTGAGTTGAAGGAGTTAAAGGTGCAGATGCAAGAGCTAATGGATAAAGGATTTATTCGCCCCAGTGCTTCGCCATGGGGAGCTCCGGTGCTATTTGTTAAGAAGAAGGATGGATCATTAAGACTGTGTATAGACTACAGACAGCTGAACCAAGTGACGGTCAAGAACAAGTACCCTCTGCCAAGGATTGATGATCTATTTGATCAGCTGGAAGGAGTGTGCGTATTCTCCAAGATAGACCTAAGAACAGGCTATCACCAGTTGAGGATCAAGAAGGAGGATATCCCGAAGACTGCCTTTAGGACAAGATATGGGCACTACGAATTCACCGTCATGCCCTTTGGATTGACAAACGCCCCAGCCGCGTTCATGGATATGATGAACAGAGTGTTCAAGGAGTTTCTGGATCAGTTCGTGATAGTCTTCATCGACGATATCCTGGTGTACTCGAAGAATTCTAAAGACCACGAAGAACACTTGAGGACTGTTCTACAAACACTAAGGGAGCAGTCCCTGTACGCCAAGTTCAGCAAGTGTGAGTTTTGGCTCAATAGAGTGGCGTTCCTTGGACATATAGTGTCTGGCGAGGGGATATCAGTAGATCCAGCAAAGATCGAAGCTGTGGAGAAATGGCCGAGGCCAACGACCGTGACTGAGGTGCGAAGTTTCCTTGGATTGGCTGGTTATTACAGACGCTTCGTGGAATGGTTCTCCGCGATAGCCGCTCCGATGACAAAATTGTTAAAGAAGGAGACGAAGTTTGAATGGACTGCGAAGTACGAGGAAAGTTTTCAGGAGTTGAAGAATCGATTGACCTCCGCGCCAGTGTTGACCATCCCATCTGGACCTGGAGGATTTGAGATTTACAGTGATGCGTTACTAAGAGGTCTAGGATGTGTCCTGATGCAGCATGGACGAGTAGTGGCTTATGCATCTCGACAGCTGAGGCCGCACGAGATGAATTACCCGACGCATGACCTAGAATTAGCTGCGATAGTGTTTGCCCTGAAGATTTGGAGGCACTACCTAGTGGGAGAGAAGTTCCAGATTTACACAGATCATCAGAGCCTGAAGTATTTGTTCTCACAGAAGGAGCTGAACATGAGACAACGTCGGTGGATGGAGTTACTGAAGGACTACGACTGTGATATCCTGTACCATCCAGGAAAGGCGAATAAGGTGGCAGATGCTCTGAGCCGGAAGTCGAGCATCGCTCATATGATGGTAAAGGAATGGAGGAAATCAGAGACTCTGAGTTCAAGGTTGAGGTAGGGAGCCTCTCAAGTTTGATGGCTACCTTACGAGTCGAACCAGAAATTCAGATAAGGATTAAGGAGTTGCAGTCTACGGACCCTGATATCCAGAAGATCGTAGTGATGAATGCAGAGGAAAGGAAAGATGAATTCCGAGTGACTGACGACGAAATATTAAAGTTTAAAGGGCGATTGTGTGTGCCAAACGACGAAGAGCTGAAGGAAAGGATCTTGGCTGAGGCTCACAGGAGCAATTATAGTATCCACCCTGGGAGTACGAAGATGTATCAGAATCTGCGTCAGCACTACTGGTGGAATGGAATGAAGGTAGATGTGGCTAAGCATGTAGCCAAGTGCTTGACGTGTCAGCAAGTGAAGGCATAACATTGCAAGCCTGGAGGATTGTTGCAACCCCTGGAAATTCCAGAATGGAAATGGGAGCACATCACCATGGATTTCGTGACAGGATTGCAAAGAAGTCAGAGGGGAAATGACTCAATTTGGGTGATAGTAGACAGATTGACCAAGTCTGCACATTTCATTGCAATGCGAAAGGATTCCATGTCACGCCCCGAACCCCAATCGGGCACGCGACATCCCGCTCATGCGTTCTCAAATACTACACTCTGGCGCTCGCCTGGTCAACCACACGCGACGGCCCAAGGAATCCTCTTCGTCGCAACCAGACGGCGCGTCCATATAAAAACTTTCGACCTCATCTGAAAACCTGCGGAAGCGAATCTACAATCCCATACACACATGCATATGATATAGGGGGTAGAAACGAAATACTCGAAGATAGCCATATCATAGATCATACGAGCGTTAGGTACAGACCCCCAAAAGAAAACAAAATACAAACGTCGACCCCAAAATTCCTACGCTCTAACTGGAATCCCCAAAATTGACCACTCATCCCAAGGACGTCACTCCTCTGGATCGAACTCCTCCGGATCATACTCCTCCTCAGGGTCATCTTCCTCTTCTGGCTCTGGGGAAGAGGGCTCGGTGTCCATGGGTTCGCCTGCGGCATGGCCATCAATCATCGACTGCCCTGGGGACGGCAAATCCTCCATCGGATCAGGGTCTAACACATCTCCCTCATAGTCGGCGGGTCGAAGTGTAGTGGGGTCGTCCTCCATCGGAATAAGAGCGTCTCGTTCGGGACGTCCAAAACCATACTCGCCCTCTCTAAACCAGGCCTTAAACTTGAAGGAAACGAACTGGGGTCCACCCTGATTTACGTATATAGTGGTTACCTTACGACGCCATAGTGTGGCATACTCGTCAAAATGATCAGTGGTCTCTGTCTCCATGTCAACCGGGTGACCAAAAAGTACGGGTGGTGAAATCATAGCTAGGGCCTGGGATCTGAAAAGAATGGCAACCACCGCCAGTGAGTCGAAACTCAATAAGCTCACCACTATTCCTAGCGTAGGATAGAGTATACTAGTGGGTTCGGACCTATCCAGTAACTAGAGTCTCAGCTCACATAGCTCTAGTATCCTCACTGGTTGTAATTACCCAATCCCTAACGCGTGAACAGTCAAACTACGCGTAACAAGCAAGATCACAACACGTAGGCGGGCAATCAACAGGCAATGACAGCAATTCAATATGCAAGGAAGAATGCATGCGTTCAGATTTCCTCGACTGATCCCAGTGGATCTTGCCCGCTTATCTCTCCAATTCCCATCAGGGCCCATTCTCATGCCCATCGGGCTCGTGCCTCAACCCGCGTGTGGTACGCCTCAGGTTGGCACGCTTATCCCTCCAATTCCCCGCGTAAAGACGCCTCAGGGCTCATCCTACATGTCACATCTCCAGGTGACTCATGCCATGCTCACAGTACATGATGCTCAAACAATTTCAACCACGCATCGATCACAGAGCAGGCAATCCAGTAGATTCATATGTAACGAGGCATGATAATTTAACAGTTGTTCCATTAAACCCAAATTCACCGGGGTATGCCCCGTGCATGCCTAGTATTATACACGAACTTCCTCAACCACTGGATTCAATTGGGTACCCCATGTAGTTACGATAGACATTGACTTCCTTATGAAATAAATCCCCCAATTTAGCTCAATCGTGTTTTATTTCACCTTTGGAACTTATCTATTTCAAAGCTCGGTCCAATCCGGCCTAATGGCCCGGCCCAACTTGGTATCTACTATTCAACCCTGGCCCGCCATTGGCCCATGATTAGAGTTTGAAATCACTTTTGGGTTCCGCTTGATCTTATTAAATTTAACTAAACCCAATTACCAAAGCGCAATGAATCATTCTTAAGTTTTAGGCCCATTAAGTAAATTAAGTCCATTTAGGCCCAAGGCCCATCTACTATTCACAAGCCCATGATTGAATTTTAAGTATTAAAGATTTTAAGGCCTATTATTTTTATAATTTTCGGATGGGGCCCAAGCCCATATTCTAAAATAAGCTTATTAAACCCATACTAGCATTTTTAGGCCCAATTTCAACCCCTAAGCCCATGTACACTATTGGGCCCTAATTTATTAAGTTCAAGACCCTAAATTAGGCCCAATTACATTTAATTTTCGTCCATTGAGGGCCCACAAATTTATTTTAAGCCCATATGTTCTATTTTGGCCCAATTAGTCCAAATTTTAACCCCTAGGCCTAATTGCATCATAAGGCCCATCATTCCTCATGCCCAAATCCCTCATTGCAGCCCATAATCAACATTTCATGGCCCAATTCAATTAGCACTAGCCCCTATACACGGCCCGTTAACAAATTCCTCAAATTAGCCTAAATGATTATTAATCCAAAATCAACCATTTACTCCCTAATCACCATCATTAACCTCTAATCACACTAATCACATATGTATACAACATGCCTAAGCTAGTATTAGAGGATATCCTTACCTAGAGGGCCGAGAATGACGACGGGACGGCAAGGACACCGGACGGCCGAACCGAGCTCACGGCCTACAAGGAGGAAATACGTGGTCGGGCTTTCAAATGGGGTTGGACGGCCACGAACATGAAGGGAAGGAAGTCTAGGGAGCTTACCACGGTGAGGGAGTGGTCGGTAAGGTGGACGGTGGCCGATGATGACGGAAATGGCGACGACGTGGGCGGGGGCTAGTTGAGCCGAGAGAGAGAGATTAACGGTGAGGACTTGGTCGGCCCATGGTGGCTCACGAGGGCCACGAAAACAACAAGGAAAAGGGAGTAGAGGGCTTACAAGGGAAGACAAGATGATGGCGGTGCGTGGGGCCGAACGCGACGAACGGGCGGCGGCTTCGGGCGGAGCTCACGGCGGACGAAGGAAGAAGAGGAAGAGAAGAGGAAAATGAAGAAGAAGAGGAAGAAGAAGAAGATGATTCGGGTGAGGGGGAGGATGTGGCCGGCCAAATGGACAAAGGAGAGAGAGAGAGAGAGAGAGAGAGAGAGAGAGTGTTTATAATAGCTATTTTGGATTTAAGGAAAAATCAAGAATAAACACTATAGTGGGGTTAGGTTGCTTGAATAGTGACATTGATTTGTACCTTGACAAAATTTGATTTCATGGGGAATTGAACCTTGATTGATTGATGGATGTGATTGATTGATTGATTTGACCTATGATTGATGTGACAATTGATTTGACTTGTCTCGATTTGCGTGCCAAATGCACGATCGGGTCCCGAGCGCGAATGAATTTCGATTGGATTTGGTGTCGGTCTATCGAATCCACTCTCAAAAATCCTAATTATATAATTCTAAGGACTGAGCATTTTCCGGGGGCATTTCGGTAATTTTCCCATCCACGTCTTGCTTCTCGACGTGCACCGGCTGTCTGCCCTTCGGGCGGCGCTTCAAAAACTGATTTCATTTCCTCGTTGTGTTTATCTTTCTAATTCGATTATCCGATGTCGGATTTCATTTTGTGGTCAATTTCATTAAATACTGACTCTGTCTCAGTCTCAGACCAACGGGCGGCTGTTTGGGAAATTTTTTCAGGTAGCCTTTCCCTTTCGGTTAGTCGTCCCAGGGTAGCTAATCCTGAGTGAGCGTCGATCAGAGTGTAATAATGAAGTGTTCCATTCATTTAGAAATTCCGATAAACGGGTCGAATTTTCAGACTGTCACAGATCCTGCCCGCTTATCTCTCCAATTCCCATCAGGGCCCATTCTCATGCCCATCGGGCTCGTGCCTCAACCCGCGTGTGGTACGCCTCAGGTTGGCACGCTTATCCCTCCATTCCCCGCGTAAAGACGCCTTAGGGCTCATCCTACAGGTCACATCCCCAGGTGACTCATGCCATGCTCACAGTACATGATGCTCAAACAATTTCAACCATGCATCGATCACAGAGCAGGCAATCCAGTAGATTCATATGTAACGAGGCATGACAATTTAACAGTTGTTCTATCAAACCCATATTCATCAGGGTATGCCCGTGCAAGCCTAGTATTATACACGAACTTCCCCAACCACTGGATTCAATTTGGTACCCCACGTAGTTACGATAGACATTGACTTCCTTATGAAATACATCCCCCAATTTAGCTCAATCGTGTTTTGTTTCACTTTGGAACTTATCTATCTCAGAGCTCGGTCCAATCCGGCCTAATGGCCCAGCCCAACTTGGTATCTACTATTCAACTCTGGCCCGCCATGGCCCATGATTAGAGTTTGAAATTACTTTTGGGTCCCGCTTGATCTTATTAAATTTAACTAACCCAATTACCAAAGCCCAATGAATCATTCTTAAGTTTTAGGCCCATTAAGTAAATTAAGTCCATTTAGGCCCAAGGCCCATCTACTATTCACAAGCCCATGATTAATTTTAAGTATTAAATATTTTAAGGCCCATTATTTTTTATAATTTTCGGATGGGGCCCAAGCCCATATGTTAAGGTAAGCCCTTTAAGTCCATATTAGCCTATTTAGGCTCAATTTGGGTCCCTAAGCCCATGTACATCATTGGGCCCTAAAATTTTATTTTCAAACTATAATAAGGCCCAATTTATTAAATTTTCGTCCACTTGAGGCCCATCCATAATACATAAGCCCATAAGTTTCAATTTGGCCCAATTTGCTTAAAATTTAACCCCTAAGCCCATTTGTATGCTTTGGCCCACTATACCACACGCCTAATACATCCTTTGCAGCCCATTTGAAGTATCTCGAGGCCCATTTCATTTAGCATCAGCCCTCTCTCGGCCCAACACTCTAATTAGCCAATTAGCATAATATAATCTACTCTAAATCTCACATTAACCAACCACATAACACATACCAGCCCTTAATACCTTAAACCATACACATATACAACTAACCTAGGATAGGATTAGGAGTAGAACTTACCTAGATGGTCGGATTGGAGGCGATGGCAACGAAGGCTCAAGTAGCCCGTTTAGGTGGTCTCGTTTCCACGGGGAGAAGGGCGGTCCCAAGCTGGTTCGCGGCGTTCCAGGGGCTGAGCACACCTAAAATAGGAACCTTAGGTCATTGGAGAGGTGCGGGAAGAGCGGAACCAGCCATGATGATCGGTGTCCCATGGCGACACGAAAGACGAAGAAAACGACGAGGGAAGAGGCGGTGGGTTCGAGTATCAAACGGGGGAGTTAGTCACCAAACTTGTGGGGAGGTAGCTGAGACACTTACCAGAGGTGGAGATGAACGGTGGCGGCTGACGTGGCCGGACGGCGGCGGGACAGCAGGCGGCGTTCAGGCGGCTGGCTAGGAGCGAAATAAGAAGAGGGAGAGTGTTTAGGGCTGTTCGAACCTCGAGGGGCACCTAAGGCCACGGGGATGGAGAGTGAGGGCCTAGGGGTCTTACCTTGGCGTGAGGGTGGCGGTTGAAGGCGGTGCAGCGGCGGAGAGGGGCGGCCGACGGCGGTTCCTCGCGGTGGCCGAAGAAGAGAGGAAGAAGAAGAAGAAGAAGATTCGGGTGAGGGGGAGATGTGGCCGGCCAAATGGACAAAGGAGAGAGAGAGAGAGAGTGTGTTTATAATAGCTATTTTGGAATTTAAGGAAAAATCAAGAATAAACACTATAGTGGGGTTAGTTGCTTGAATAGTGACATTGATTTGTACCTTGACAAGATTTGATTTCATGGGGAATTGAACCTTGATTGATTGATTGATGTGATTTAATTGATTGACAAGACATTGATTGATTTGACAACTAATTAGACTTGTCTCGATTTACGTGCCAAATGCACCGATCGGGTCCCGAGCGCGAATGAATTTCAAATTGGAATTGGTTTCGATTTACCGAATTCATTCCTAAAAATCCTAATTTATCTAATTCTAAGGACTGAGCATTTACCGGGGGCATTTCGGTAATTTTCCATGCACGTCTTGCTTCTCGACGTGCACCGGCTGTCTGACCTTCAGACGACATTTTCTGAAACTGATTTCATTTCTTCATTGTGTTTATCTTACTGATTCGATTGTCCAATGTCGGATTTCATTTCGTGGTCAATTTCATTAAATACCGACTCTGCCTCAGTCTCAGACCAACGGGCGGCTGATTGGAAAAATTCCCAGATAGCCTTTCCCCTTCGGTTGGTCATCTCAGGGTAGCTAATCCTGAGTGAGCGTCAATCAGAGTGTATTAACGAAGCGTTTCCATTCATTTAGAAATTCTGACAAATGGGTCGAATTTTCAGACTGTCACAATTCTTCCCTTCTTATAAAAATTTCGTCCTCGAAATTTACAGTCTATAAGTTCCTACTCCAAAATCAAATTACACTTGATCATTCAAATAGATAAGGGTATTTCTTCTTTATCTCGTCTTCACTTTCCCAGGTGGCTCCTTCGGTTCCATGGTGTTCCCAGATGACCTTGACCAGTGGAATCGTTTTGTTCCTGAGCACTTGTTCCTTACGATCTTCAATCCTTACTGGCCTTTCCACGTACGAGACGCGGTCATCCATTTCAATGACTTCATGATCGAGTATATGGCCAGGATCCGGCTCGTACTTCCGGAGCATCGATACATGAAACACGTTGTGAATCTGAGACAAGTTTGGCGGCAGTGCCAGACGATAAGCCAGTGTCCCGATCTTCTCCAAAATCTCGAATGGCCCAACGAATCTGGGACTCAGCTTCCCTTTCTTGCCAAACCGAGATAATCCTCGCATCGGCGACACCTTCAGAAAGACGTGCTCTCCAACTCGGAATTCCAATGGCTTACGTCTCTTGTCTGCATAGCTCTTCTGTCTACTCTGGGCGGTCCTCAGTCTATCTCTGATCACCTTGACTGTCTCTACTGACTGTTGAACTAACTCTGGGCTGTTATGCTTTTCTCACCAACTTCGTCCCAACAGATTGGCGTCCTGCAACCCCTTCCATACAATGCTTCGAACGGTGCCATCTTGATGCTCTGCTGGTAGCTATTGTTGTAGGCGAATTCCACTAAGTGTAACTGCTCTTCCCAGCCACCTTTGAAGTCTATGACGCATGCCCTCAGCATATCCTCCAAGGTATGTATGGTCCTTTCCGACTGACCATCAGTCTGGGGGTGGTAGGCTGTACTGAATCTCAACTCTGTTCCCAAAGTACCCTGCAGACTCTTCCAGAATGTGGCTGTGAAGCGAGGATCTCTATCTGACACAATACTTACTGGCACCCCATGCAGTCTCACAATCTGCCTCACGTACAGTTCAGCCAATTTTTCCAGGGTAGAATCCTTTCGTACCGCGATAAAATGTGCGGATTTGGTCAACCTGTCGACTATTACCCAAATCGAGTCGTTCCCTCTTTGACTCCTCGGCAGTCCCGTCACGAAATCCATGGTGATGTGCTCCCACTTCCATTCTGGGATCTCCAATGGTTGCAACAGCCCTCCAGGCTTGCAATGTTGTGCCTTTACTTGTTGACACGTCAAGCACTTGGCTACATGCTTAGCCACATCCACCTTCATTCCATTCCACCAGTAGTGCTGACGTAGATTCTGATACATCTTCGTACTCCTGGGTGAATACTATAATTGCTCCTGTGAGCCTCAGCCAAGATCCTTTCTTTCAGCTCTTCGTCGTTTGGCACACACAGGCGTCCTTTAAACTTCAATATTCCGTCTCCAGTCACTCTGAACTCGTCTTTCCTCTCTTCTGCATCCATCGCCACGATCTTCTGGATATCAGGGTCCGTAGACTGCAACTCTTTAATCCTTGATTGAATCTCTCGGTTCAATCTGCAGCGTGGCCATCAAGCTTGAGAGGCTTCCTATCTCAACCTTGAATTCAGAGTCTCTGATTTCTTCTAGCAGCGTCCATTCCTTTACCATCATATGCGCGATGCTCGACTTTCGGCTCAGAGCATCCGCCACCTTATTCGCCTTTCCTGGATGGTACAGGATATCGCAATCGTAGTCCTTCAGTAGCTCCATCCATCGACGCTGTCTCATGTTCAGTTCCTTCTGCGAAAATAAATACTTCAGGCTCTGGTGATCTGTATAAATCTGGAACTTCTCTCCCACCAGATAGTGTCTCCAGATCTTCAACGCAAAAATTATAGCAGCCAACTCCAGGTCGTGCGTTGGGTAATTCATCTCGTGTGGCCTCAACTGTCGAGACGCATAAGCCACTACTCGTCCATGTTGCATTAGAACACATCCCAGACCTCTTAGCGAAGCATCGCTGTAAATCTCAAACCCTCCAGGTCCGGATGGGATGGTCAATACTGGTGCGGAAGTCAATCGATCCTTTAGCTCCTGAAAACTTTCCTCGCACTTTACATTCCATTCAAACTTCGACTCCTTCTTCAATAATCTTGTCATCGGAGCGGCTATCGCGGAGCACCTTTCCACGAAGCGTCTGTAATACCCAGCCAATCCAAGGAAACTTCGCACCTCAGTCACGGTCGTTGGCCTCGGCCACTTCTCTACTGCCTCGATCTTAGCTGGATCCACTGATATTCCTTCTCTAGATACGATGTGTCCAAGGAACGCCACTCTGCTCAGCCAGAACTCGCACTTACTAAACTTCGCATACAGTGAGTGTTCCCTTAAGGTCTGTAGAACGGTCCTCAAATGCTGCTCATGGTCCTCAGAGCTCTTCGAGTATACCAGAATATCATCGATGAAGACTATTATGAACTGATCCAGAAACTCCTTGAACACCCTGTTCATCATATCCATGAATGCAGCTGGGGCATTTGTCAATCCAAATGGCATAACGGTGAACTCGTAATGCCCATATCTTGTCCTAAAGGCAGTCTTCGGGATATCCTCCTTCTTGATCCTTAGCTGGTGATAGCCTGTCCTTAGGTCTATCTTAGAGAACACACATGCTCCTTCTAGCTGATCAAATAGATCATCAATCCTTGGCAAAGGATACTTGTTCTTGATCGTCACTTGGTTCAGTTGTCTGTAGTCTATACACAGCCTCAACGTGCCATCTTTCTTCTTAACAAATAGCACCAGAGCTCCCCACGGTGAAGCACTGGGGCGGATAAATCCTTTATCCAGTAGCTCTTGCATCTGTACCTTCAGCTCCTTCAGCTCAGACAACGACATCCTATACGGTGCTTTTGAGATTGGCTCGGTTCCAGGTGCCAACTCAATCACAAATTCCACTTCACGTTCTGGTGGCAAACCAGGCAACTCCTGAGGAAATACATCGGGGTATTCTCTCACTACAGGCACCTCTTCTAGCTTCACTTCTTGAGCCGAGGAATCTATCATTGATGCCAAAAATCCTAGGCAACCCTGATCCATCGGCTTGGTTGCTTCTAGTGCCGAAATCCAAGGGATCGATGTCCCACCTCGATTCCCCTTAAATTCATACCCAGGGTGACCTACCGGGTTTAGCTGTATCACACTTCTACTACAGTCTATAACTGCCTGATGTCTAACTAACCAATCCATGCCAACAATTATGTCGAAATCAAACATGAGCAAAATGGCTAGATCGATTTCCTCCACTCTATCACCCAAGACTAACTTACACCCCTTACACCCTAGCACAATAATTACTCTATCCTTCAACGGGGTGGTTACATGTAGAGTCACACCCAAGGGTCTAACATTCAATCCAGCTAACTCAGCAAAACGTGCAGATACAAAGGAGTGTGACGCTCCCAGATCAAACAAAGCATACGCAGCATGACCACAGAGAGAGACGGTACCTGTGATCACCCCTGGCGCGTTCTCAGCGTCCTTGCGCGCCACTGCGTAGACTCGTCCTTGAGCAGGTGGACGGTCCTGATTTCCTTGAGGAGCATTGACTATCTGCGGCTGCTGCTGCGGCTGGAACGGGGGTCTCGGACCTCTCTTCGGGCAGTTTCTCTGAATGTGCCCCAACTGTCCACATCCAAAGCATCCACCAGTCTTCTTCGGGCAAGGGCTGTTCTCGTGCCTCCTGCCACAGTCACGGCAGTTCTGACCCCCAGAGTATGATGGTTTTCCCAGGGTCCTTCTTGCAGGTGGAACGAACCTGCGGGTATCCTTCACTGGCCTCTTGCCGAAATCTCTGAAGTTCCTCCCTGGTATGAACCGCGATCCCGATGCGGCAGCCTTCTCCTGCAGGTCTCGCTCTATTGCCAGAGCTCGCTCATAAATCTCGTTGTAGTCCCTCAGTCCAGTAGCGATTATCATACTCTTCAGCTCGGGTCTCAAACCTTCTCTGAACCTTCTTGCTTTGTCCCACGGATCCTCTATCAGCCTTCGAGCGAACTTGGACAACCTGGCAAATTCACCCTCGTACTGATCCACTGTCATCGATCCTTAGCGGAGTCTGATAAACTCTTCCATCTTCCTTTCCTGGGCTGCCTCGGAGAAATACTTTCCATTAAATGTCGCACAGAAGGCAGCCCAGTTTGGCCTCATGTTGTCAGGAAAGACTCGCCCTCTGGTGGCCTTCCACCAATCATCAGCAGTGCCCTGGAGCTGATATGTCGCCAGCGAAACCTTCTCTTCATCAGTGCATCCAAGCACCGTAAAGGTTTTCTCCAGCTGCTCGATCCATAAGGCAGCGGTCTCGAGTTCACCACTCCCGTCAAACTTGGATGGCTATAATTTCAAGAACTGTTCTACTATATGATGAGTCTGACGTCCTCCATTACCATGTCCATTTCCTCCATTAGCCCTATTCGCAGCGGCCAAGGCGGCCTCAGCTGCTTGGGCTACAGTGGCAGCTCTCTCAGCAGCTTGCCTAGCCATCAGATTGCTAACTTCCGTCAGTACCCTCATCATTTCCTCAATTCGAGGGTCTCCCTCAGGTGCAGGAGTCCTCGAGCTTGATGCACCAGCACTCGATCTTCTGCCCCTATTGCTCATCCTACTAGTTCTCTCTCACCTAAAACCAAACGAAATTCCCATCCAGGAATTCGGAACTCTAAAACTAACAACCAAGCCTTCGCCTACTGTCGCGTCTACTGACATGAATATGCATGTAAGGTTCGCTGCAGCTTTTAATGCAATTGGACTCGGAAGACACCTAGACTCACCCTGACGATGCCCAACCCAGGCCACTCTGTTCGCCACCTCAACTAGAAGCCTGCTGGGAGCCGCTTCCTTGATCAGGTCTCTGCCTCGGCGACCACTCCTGTGACAGTCTGAAAATTCGACCCAATTGTCAGACTTTCTAAATGAATGGAAATACTTCATTGATACACTCTAGTCGACGCTCACTCAGGATTAGCTACCCTGAGCTGACCAACCGAAGGGGAAAGGCTATCTGGGAATTTTTCTCAATCAGCCGCCCGTTGGCCTGAGACTGAGACGGAGTCGGTATTTAGTGAAATTGACCACAAAATGAAATCTGACAATGGACAATCGGATCAGTAAGATAAACGCAATGAAGAGATGAAGTCGGTTTCGGAAATGTCGACTGAAGGTCAGACAGCCGGTGCACGTCGTGAAGCAAGACGTGAATGGAAAAATTACCGAAATGCCCCCGGTAAATGCTCAGACCTTAGAATGAGACTAATTAGGATTTTTGAGAGTAGATTCGATAGACCGACACCAAATCCAGTCTAAAATCCGTTCGCGCTCGGGACCCGATCGGTGCATTTGGCACGCAAATCGAGGCAAGTCAATCAAATGTCACATCCATCGGATGTCACATCAATCATGGCACAATTTCCAAGACACATCAATCAATCACATCATGGCACAATTCCCAAGGAAATCAAATCCATCACATGTCACAAACCCCACCAACCACTCCACTATAATCTTCATTTTTGGACTTTTGTGGATTATAATCTCTCTCTCTCTCTCTCTCTCTCCTCTACCCCATTCGGCCACTCCCTCTTTCTCTCTTTCCCTCCCGACGTCTCTCACTCTCTCGGCCTCTCCCTCTTTCGTTCGCCCGCCGCCGGCCGCCGAGGAGTTCCGCCGCCGTCCCGTGAAGCCGACGTCGTCCGCCAGCCAAGCCGCTCCACCGTCGCCGTCGTCCTTCACGTTCGGCGCCACCTACCGCCGCCGTCTAGCCTCCGTCGACCACCACCCCTTCACGTCTTCGTCGCCGTGGGCCGCCGGCCGTCCGCCCGTCCCGTCGCCGTCCAGCTGCCGTGTCCAGCCCCTCCACCGGTAAGCAACCCTCTAATCCTAGTTTAGGCTAGTATGTATATGAGTGGATGATGGTGCATTAGTAGCTAATCAAGTGATTAGAGTGTAATGTGGATGATTAAGCTAGTTGGGCTTTGGACTAATGTTGCTAACTTAATGGGCCGAACGTGTGGGTTTCTTGGAGAGAGAGATTGGGCCTTGAAACTTAAGCTAATGGGCTGAAATTAGTGTAATAAGTGTGTGGACTAATGGGCCTAAGGTTTATAATGGGCTCGGGATTCTAAATTTAAGCTATTTGGGCCTAAATGAACCTAATTGGACCTAATTGGACTAATGGGCTCATAATGGACGAAAATTTACTTTGAATGGGCCCAAATAATAGTTGGAAACATTAAAGGAGGAAGCCCATTAATGTACATGGGCCTAAAATGGTTAATTGGGCCTAAAATGGGCTAAATGGGCTTAATTGGTTAACTCTTAAAAATGGGCTTGGGCCCTACACGAAATTAATTCTAATTGGGCCTTAACTTTATAATGGGCTCAACTTTAATTAATGGGCCTTAGAATCTAAATGGGCTTTACTAATTTTAATTAGCCCAACCTAATCTAATGGGCCTAATCTACTTCATTCAACCTTGAACCTTAGTGGGCCCAGCTTGACCGATGGGCTCTAAACCTTATAATGGGCCGACTTACCTTAATGAACTTAATTACCTTTGAGGGCCTTGGGCCTTGGATCGGGCTTTAGGCCCAATTAAACTTGAATCCTCTAATTGGGCCCCGAATCAACTTAGCCTAATTTATTTACACCCGAAGGATTGTTTAACTATTAAATCACTAGTCGTGGGTTTTTAACTCCCAGGGGACTAACATGGGTGTTTGGGCTTAGGCCGAGCTGTCGAATCCGCAAAGATGTGAGTCCAACTGTTATGGGTCTGACCCGAGGATTAATGAGTGATATCCTATTGTATCGGTCTGACTGAGGGATTTTACGTGGGGCCTTTGATTCTCTTATGGCTTGGCTTGTTGTGCACATGAGAGTGTGATGGTTGCTTGATGCATTATATACTTGTGCATATATGCCATATCATGCATGCTCTATGTTTGAATTGCTGATTGCAATCCCGTGGCCCCGCATACATTGAGAGCATGGCATGAGTCACCAGAGCTGTGACGCGAGAATGTGCCCAGAGGGGAAGTGGGGAGAAAAGGGAGACCAACGTAAGGCGTTTGAGACGCAGTGTGGTAATCGCCGTATGGCACTGTTGGGTGAGCCCTGATGGGATTTGGAATGACAGATGGGCATGGTCTATTGGGACCCGTTATGGCCGGTTGAGGCCTGAGTATGATCCATTGGGATCCGATATGGCCGGTTGAGGCCTGTAGCATTGCATATGGCATCTGATTGACATCTCTTGTGCCCGTCTGTATGATATGAGCTGGTTGTGATAATTTGTACGCGCGTTAGCCATGCTGGGGTCTGGTACCGAGGACTGAGAGTGCCTGAACCCTGGACCGAGAACCTAGTTCATTGGATAGGACCGACCCTACTAGTATACGCTATCCTACGTTAGGATTAGTGGTGAGCTTATTGAGTTTCGACTCATGGGCGGTGGTTGCCCTTCTTTTACAGATCCAGGTCACCCATGATGGCTGCACCGCCGATGCTTTTTGGACTGCCAGTGCAGATGGACACCGAGATTACCCTCCATTTTGATGTGCACGCCACTCTGTGGCATAGGCATGTGACCACCGTGTTAGTAGATCAGGGTGGACCTTATCTTGTACCCCATAGATATGAGGCCTGGTTTAGAGAGGGCCTGTTTGGCTTTGAGGGACCCCAGAGGGACTCCCCGATTCCTATGGAGAACGACCCGATCTTGCTTCAGCCAGACGAGTATGGTGGCGAAGTGGTCGACCCCGACCCCTTGCAGGAGGTGCCGTCACCTGGACGATCCGAGATTGATGGTCACGAGGAGGGTGACGCGATGGACACAGACGAGGAGGATCCCGAGGAGGATCCCGAGGAGGACCCAGAGGAGGACCCCGAGGAGGATCCCGAGGAGGAGCTCGAGATGGACTGAGTTATGCTGTACTGGTCTAGTCATTTTGAGAGAAAGCGTAGATAGCTCGACCACTGTGAGGTTTTCTTTTGGGAGTCTGTATCTAACGCTCTATATATATATATATATATATATATGTGATGTGTATTACCTTTTGTAAAAGTGTTCTTGTCCTTTCTCGTTACCCTACTATCTTATGTATGTATGCATGTGTAGAAGGCACGCTTCCGCAGGTTTTAGATTGTTGTCATTTTGCGCTAGCGTCGCTTGGCCGCGATGAGTATCCTGGGCCGTCGCTACTCGTAGGCCAGGCGTACGCAGGGATTCGTTGATGTTCATGAACAGGGGTGTCCCGTGACCGACTGGGGGAGTCGGGGCATGACATCCCCGTTCGGAGTGGTATCAGAGCAAGGTTAGCTCGATATGAGACCGTTCGAGGATTTGGAGTGATAAGGCTGATGAATCTTGGGGTAGACAGATAGAAAGACCCTAGACCTAGGAAGTAGGAAGGGTAAAATGCATGAATTGATTGGCGCATGTGTTTGCTAGTAGGGCTAGATGGTTAGTCTAGCGTAGCCATAAACTGTGATGTTTCAGGCTAACTTGCAGATGCGTCAGGACCGGAGGTAAGGTTCTAAAGCATAGCCCCATGAGTAGGGTGCTTGATTGCTGATTGCTGGGTGATTAGACTGCTAGATACCGCATGTGTTTGTATGCCCAGTCGGCTGTTGCGCGCTGCCTGACCATCATGCATTGCATGATTTCTGCATTAAAGGAAAAAAATGGGTTAAAATGAAGATGATTTAAAAACAAAGAGTCAAGGTCTGAAAAGTGCATGCATCATATTTTATTGGGTTGGGTAACCGTCAGCCTGGTATGGGACAGGTCTGACGGGACGTCTAAAAACTGCAATGAAGCGTGGTATGGGACACGTGGAGTGGGATTCTCTCTGGCCGTGGGTAACTTAGGACAACTGTTCGCACCAAGAAATGAGGAGGGCGGGGAGTGGTCGCCGGGGCAGAGACCCGATCAAGGAGCGGCTCCCGACAGGCTTCTAGTTGAGGTGGCGAACAGAGTGGCCTAGGTTGTGCATTGTCAGGGTGAGTTTAGGTGTCTTCCTAGTCCAATTGCATTAAAAGCTGCAGCGAATTTTTCATGCATATTCATGTCAGTAGACGCGACAGTAGGCGAAAGCTTGATTGCTAGTTTTAGGGTTTCAAATTCCTAAATGGAATTTTATTGGATCTAGGTGAGAGTGATTAGCGAGGATGAGCAATAGGGGCAGGACCCAGTGCCGCTGCATCGAGTTCGAGGGCTCCTGCGCCTGAAGGAGACCCGAGGATAGAAGAAATGATGAGGGTGTTGACAGAAGTGAGTAATCTGATGGGTAGGCAAGCTGCTGAGAGAGCTGCCACCGTGGCCCAAGCAGCTGAGGCCG
>JAGVVM010018875.1:0-28019 GCA_019149425.1 Psidium friedrichsthalianum | reverse complement strand
AAAAAAAATTCCCAGATAGCCTTTCCCCTTCGGCTGGTCATCTCAGGGTAGCTAATCCTGAGTGAGCGTCAATCAGAGTGTATCAACGAAGCGTTTCCATTCATTTAGAAATTCTGACAAATGGGTCGAATTTTCAGACTGTCACAATTCTTCCCTCCTTATAAAAATTTCGTCCTCGAAATTTACAGTCTATAAGTTGCTACTCCAAAATTAAATTACACTTGATCATTCAAATAGATAAGGGTATTTCTTCTTCATCTCGTCTTCACTTTCCCAAGTGGCTCCTTCGGTTCCATGGTGTTCCCAGAAGACCTTGACCAGTGGAATCGTTTTGTTCCTGAGCACTTGTTCCTTACGATCTTCAATCCTTACTGGCCTTTCCATGTACGAGACGCGGTCATCCATTTCAATGACTTCATGATCGAGTATATGGCCAGGATCCGGCTCGTACTTCCGGAGCATCGATACATGAAACACGTTGTGAATCTGAGACAAGTTCGGCGGCAGAGCCAGACGATAAGCCAGTGTCCCGATCTTCTCCAAGATCTCGAATGGCCCAACGAATCTGGGACTCAGCTTCCCCTTCTTGCCAAACCGAGATAGTCCTCGCATCGGCGACACCTTCAGAAAGACGTGATCTCCAACTTGGAATTCCAATGGCTTACGTCTCTTGTCTGCATAGCTCTTCTGCCTACCCTGGGCGGTCCTCAGTCTATCTCTGATCACCTTGACTGCCTCTACTGACTGTTGAACCAACTCCGGGCCTGTTATACTTTTCTCGCCAACTTCATCCCAGCAGATTGGCGTCCTGCAGGCCCTTCCATACAATGCTTCGAACGGCGCCATCTTGTTGGTAACTGTTGTTGTAGGCGAATTCTACCAAGTGTAACTGCTCCTCCCAGCCACCTTTGAAGTCTATTACGCACGCTCTCAACATATCCTCCAGCGTTTGTATGGTGTGACAGTATGAAAATTCGGCCCATTTGTCGGGATTTCTAAATGAATGGAAATGCTTCGTTAATACACTCTGGTCGACGCTCACTCAGGATTAGCTACCCTGAGATGACCAACCGAAGGGGAAAGGCTATCTGGGAATTTTTCCCAATTAGCCGCCCGTGGTCTGAGACTGAGACAGGGTCGGTATTTAATGAAATTGACCGCGAAATGAAATCCGACGATGGACAATCGAATCAGTAAGATAAGCACAATGAAGAAATGAAATCAGTTTCAGAAGCGTCGTCTGAAGGTCAGACAGCCGGTGCACGTCGAGAAGCAAGACGTGAAAGGGAAAATTACCGAAATGCCCCCGGTAAATGCTCAGTCCTTAGAATTAGATAAATTAGGATTTTCGAGAATAGAATCGATGGACCGACACCAAGTCCAGTCCAAAATCCGTTCGCGCTCGGGACCCGATCGGTGCATTTGGCACGCAAATCGAGGCAAGTCAAAATCAGATGTCACATCAATCAATCAAATTCTTGTCAATCAAATCAATCATGTCATGGCACAATTCCCAAGGAAATCAAATCCATCAATCATGGTCACTATTCTAACCACCCCACCCACTTGCCATTTTGTCCTTTATACACCATAATCTCTCATTTCTCTCTCTCCCCCTCATTATTTTCGGCCGGCCTCTCCCTCCTCCTTCTACCTCGACGCCGATCTCTCCTCCTCTCGCCCGAAGTCCGCCCGAACCGCCATCGTCCGCCCCGTCGTCGTCGCTCGGCCACCGTCGGCTCCAACCCGCCGTCCCGTTGTCTTGGTAAGTTCCTTGCCCCTTGTTCCTTCCATTTTCGTGTCTTGAGGAGACCCCAAGGCCACCGACCAGACCCCATCTCATTCTCTCTCTCGGTTCCTCCCGTAGCCGCCCGATCCGTCGTTGCCGTCGTCCACGCCCGGCCGCCGTCGCCACCATCCAGCCTCCGTCGACCACCACCCCATCACGGTGAGCCTCCCTCTCCTTCTCATCTTCATTTCGTGGTTCGGGACCCCACGGAACCCGACCGAGTCTCACCGTCTCTCTCTCTTTCTCTCGGCTAGCCCTCGGTCACCGCCCCGTCGCCACCGTCCGCCCTTCTTCGTCGACCAGCCGCCGCCACCAGCCCACACCGGTAAGCTTCATCCTCTAATCTTGGTTTAGGCTAGTAGTATGAGTGTATGGGTTAATGTATTAGTGGATGGGAATGGTGATTAGAGTGTATTATGTGTAATTAAGCCAAATGAGCTTTAGGGTAATTATGTGTGCATATTGGGCCGTGCGTATGGGCTTCTTAAGAAAATGAATTTGGGCCTTGGATTGTTAATTAAGGGCTGCAATTGGTGAAATAGGCGTGTGGGCTCATGGGCCAAGGCAAGTTAATGGGCCTAGGGACTTAATTTCATGACAATCGGGCTAATTTGAAACTCTTGGGCCAAGTTTTATTAATGGGCCACACATGGACGAAAATTCAACTCAATTGGGCCCAAATTATGATTATGAACATCAAGATATGAAGCCCAATAATGTACATGGGTCTAGGATAACGAATTGGGCCTATAATGACCTAATTGGGCTTAATAGGCTAGCTCTTGAAAATGGGCTTGGGCCCTACGCGAATTTAATTATAATAATGGGCCTCGAATTATTATTTACTTGCAATTTAAATTGTGGGCTTATAATTGGCTAATGGGCCTTGGAACCCAAATAGGCCTAACTTAATTAAATAGGCCCAACCTGGCTCAATGGGCCTAACCTACCTCACTGGACCTTGAACCTAAATGGGCCCAACTAAATAACTAGGCCCAACTTGGCTAATGGACTTAAGACACTGTAATGGGCCGACCTACCCTATTGGACCTAACTACCTTTGCGGGCCTTGGTCCTTAGAATGAACTTTAGGCCCATTCGAACCCAAATCTTCTAATTGGGCCTTAACCCAAGCCAAGCCTAATTCAATTACACCTGAGGAGTTATTAAAACACTAAATCACTAATCATGGGTTACTGATTCTCTGGGATCAATCCTTAGCTGCTGGGTTGTCTGGAGTGAGTTCCAATTTAGTGGGTCCCTGGGTTAATGCGATCAGGATTGGTTTACTCTGGGAACTAATTATAGTGCGCTGGGCCCATGTGATGTTTATACTGTTAAATGTTGTAGGTTACTCGTATGTTTCCTCGATGTACTCTGTTTCCGTACTTGTGAACCATTGCATGCATGCTCTGTGGTTGAATTGCTGTTGTAAATATGTAGGCCCCGCATACATTGAGAGCATGGCATGAGTCACCAGAGATGTGACATGAGAAGGTGCCCCAGAGGCGTTGTTACGCGGGGAAATGGAGAGAAAAAGGAGTAACCAACGTAAGGCGTCAGATACGCAGTTGAGGAAATTGCCGAGGGCACTGTTGGATGAGCCCTAATGGGAATTGGAGAGATAGACGGCATGATCCATTGGGATCCGTTATGGCCGACTGAGGCCTGCATCATTGGCATATGGCATTATGGTTGACTGCTTAATTATTGCCCGTTTGTGTATTACGATCTGCATTGATATGCCTTGCACGTCTACTTATGCGCTGAGGGTCTGATACTGAGGGAACTGTGGGTGTCTGAACCCTGGACCGCGAACCTAGTCCCCTGGATAGGACCGACCCCACTAGTATACGCTATCCTACGCTAGGATTAGTGGTGAGCTTATTGAGTTTCGACTCACGGGCGGTGGTTGCCCTTCTTTTTACAGATCCAGGTCACCCGTGATGGCAGCACCCCCTATGCTTTTTGGACTACCAGTGCAGATGGATTGTCACGCCCCGAACCCCAATCGAGCTCGCGACACCCCTGTTCATAAAACATCAACGAATCCCTGCGTATGCCTGGCCTACGAGTAGCGACGGCCCAGGGTGCTCATCGCGGCCAAGCGACGCTAGCGCAAACCGACGACAATCGAAAACCTGCGGAAGCGAGCCTTCTACACATGCATACATACACAAGATAACAGGGTAGTAAGAAAGGACAAGAACACTTTTACAAAAGGTAATACATCATCATATATATATACCAAGCGTTAGATACAGACCCCAAAAGAAAACCTCATCTATGGTCAAGTTATCTACGCTCTCAAAATCTAGACCAGTAACAGCGGGACTCAGTCCACCTCTAGCTCCTCCTCGGGATCTTCCTCTGGGTCCTCCTCTGGATCCTCCTCGTCCGTGTCCATGGCGTCTCCCTCCTCGTGGCCATCAATCTCGGAACGTCCTGGGGACGGCATCTCCTGCAGTGGGTCGGGGTCGATCACCTCGCCACCATACTCGGCTGGCTGCAGCAAGATCGGGTCGTCCTCCATGGGAATCGGGGAGTCTCTCTGAGGTCCCTCGAAGCCATACAGGCCCTCTCTAAACCAGGCCTCGTATCTATGGGGTACAAGATAAGGTCCACCCTGATCTACTAACACGGTGGTCACATGCCTATGCCACTCTGTGGCGTGCATATCAAAATGGAGGGTGATCTCGGTGTCCATCTGTACTGGCAGTCCAAAAAGCATCGGCGGTGCAGCCATCATAGGTGACCTGGATCTGTAAAAGAAGGGCAACCACCGCCCGTGAGTCGAAACTCAATAAGCTCACCACTAATCCTAACGTAGGGTAGCGTATACTAGTGGGGTCGGCCCTATCCAGTGGACTAGGTTCGCGGTCTAGGGTTCAGACACTCTCAGTCCTCTAGGTACCAGATCCCAACGGGCTTAACAGACGTACAAATATCACAATACATTTCATATCGTACAGACGGGCACAAGAGATGTCAAGCCAAATGCCATATGCAATGCTGCAGGCCTCAACCGGCCATATCGGATCCCAATGGATCATACTCAGGCCTCGATCGGCCATAACGGGTCCCAATGAACCATGCCCATCTATCACCCCAAATCCCATCAGGGCTCATTCCCAGTGCCACACGGCAAATACCACACTGCGTCTCGAACGCCTTACGTTGGTCTCCCTTTTCTCTCCATTTCCCATCAGGGCACATTCTCACGTCACATCACTGGTGACTCATGCCATGCTCTCAATGTATGCGGGGCCCACATGATTGCACTCAGCCAATCAAACATAGAGCATGCATGAAATGGCGCATAAACACAGTACAGAGCATATCAAGAGATCATCAAAGAATTACATGCTCATCAATCCAAACTATAAGAAAGCTAGTACCCCACATGCAGTTTCCCAGCCAGACAGGCTCAAAGGTATAATTCACGCCATTTCTCTAACCAAGCCCATAACACTTAGGATCCTCGTCTCAACGGCTCGATAACTCGGCCTAAGCCCATTCACTCAAATCAGTCCCCTGGGAGTTAATGTCCCACGACTAAGGATTCAGTGTTTTATTAACCCCTTGGTTGTAGTCAAATTAGGCAAGGTTGGTTCAAGGCCCAACTAGAAGGTTCAAGTTCAAATGGGCCCTAAGCCCGGTCCGAGGCCCAAGGGTAATTAAGTCCACTAAGGTAAGTCGGCCCATCATGAAGTTTTAAAGTCCAATAACCAAGTCGGGCCCATTTAGGTTCAAGGTTTAATGTAGTGGGTTAGGCCCATTAAGCCTAGTTGGGCTCATTAAATTAAGTTGGGCCCATTTAGAATCTAAGGCTCAATAACCAATCTTAGGCCCATTAATTAATTCTTAAGTCCATTAAGTAATTAAGGCCCATTATTATTAAATTTTCGTGTAGGCCCCAAGCCCATTTTCAAAGGTTAGTTAATTAAGCCCAATTAGGTTATTTAGGCCCAAATGGATGTCCCAAGCCCATGTACATTAATGGGCCTCATCTCTTAATGTTCCAAACCATCATTTGGGCCCATTCAATTGTAATTTTCGTCCATGCATGGCCCAAAATTCTATTAGGCCCAATTTGCTTAGTTTAGGCCCAAATAGCATAAAATTAAAACCCCAAGGCCCATTACCCTTAGTCCCATTAATCCACATGCATATTTTACTAATCACAGCCCACATGTATATTCCAAGCCCAATTTGTATTCCCAAAGGGCCCACACGTGCGGCCAATGCCAAACCCGAAGGCTTTAAGGCCCATTAGCCTAATTGCACATAATACACATTATCCCCATAATCTACCACTTACAATCCACACTCATGTAAACAACTAGCCTAGGTCAAGGTTAGGGGTAGAGCTTCCGGTGGAGGGGCTGGACACGGCGGCTGGACGGCGACGGGACGGGCGAGGACGGTGGAGCTCGCGGCGGCTAAGGGAAACCGAGAGAGAGAGAGTCCGGTCGGCTCTAAGGGCCTACGGCCACGGCAACAAGGAGAGGAAGGGAGAGAAAGGACTCACCAGCCGAGGTTGATGGCTGATGATGGTGGTGGCGCCGCGCGAAGGACGGTGGATGGTGGCCGGCGGTCCTTCACGGGCGGACGCAGCCGAGAGAGAGAGAGAGAGGTCCAGGCCGGTTTCGGGGTCCTCTCCGCGGGCCAAATGGCCCATGGAAACGAGAGGAGGGGGAGTAGGGAGGCTTACCTAGTCGCGGTCTTGGTCGTGGGTGGCGGTCCACGGCGGGCGGCGTGCAAACGGGAGACCGGAAGGGAGAGAGAGCAGTCGGGAGAGGGGAGAGAGGAGTGGTTGTGACAGTCCGAAAATTCGACCCATGTTGTCAGAAATTTCTGAATGGAATGGAAGCACTTCATTAGTACCACTCTAGTCGACGCTCACTCAGGATTAGCTACCCTGAGCTACTCACCGAAGGGAAAGGCTATCTGGGAATTTTTTCCATCAGCCGCCCTTGGCCTGAGACTGAGACAGGGTCGGTATTTAATGAAATTGACCACAAATTGAAATCCGACATGGACAATTGAATTAGTAAGAAACACAATGAAGAAATGAAGTCAGTTTCAGAAATGTCGACTGAAGGTCAGACAGCCGGTGCACGTCGGAAGCAAGACGTGAATGGAAAATTACCGAAATGCCCCCGGTAAATGCTCAGACCTTAGAATGAGACTAATTAGGATTTTTGAGAGTAGATTCGATAGACCGACACCAAATCCTGTCCAAAATCCGTTCGCGCTCGGGACCCGATCGGTGCATTTGGCACGCAAATCGAGGCAAGTCAAATCAGATGTCACATCAATCAGATGTCACATCAATCAATCAATCATGTCATCATCACATCAATCAAGGTGGCACAATTCAATCATATCAAGTCTACATCACATGTCTTATACCCTATTACCTACTCCCACTATAATTATTTTGATTTTTGTTCATTATAATCTATCTCTCTCTCTCTCCCCCTCATTCTCATTTTCGGCACTCTCTCTCTCTTCTCTCTCCCGACCCCTCCTCCCTCTCGGCCTCTCGCCCTCGCCGCCGTGGCCGCCCAACGCCGCCGCCGCCGTCCACCCCAAGCCGCCGTCGTCCTCCAGCCTTGTCCTCCTCCTAACCCCCTTCTCTTCATTCTCGTGGCCGTGAGGCCTTGGTGACCCCTCCGCCCGTGACCTTTCTCTCTCTCGTCGGCCTTCACCGACCGCCCGAGCCGTCGCCGTCGTCGTTCCGCCGCCGCATCAACGCCGTCCAGCCCCTAGAGCGACTCGTATAGGCCTTGGTCTTCCTCCCTGGTGACGCTCCCTAGGACCAACCCGCCAAGCCGCCGTCCCTCTCCGTTCCCGTGAATCCGTCCGTCCCCGGTGTTCGCCGCCGCCGTCGCCACCGTCCGCCACCGCACCACCCCATTAGGTAAGCTTTACCACTAATCTTGACTAGGCTAGTTGTATGCATATGTGGTTGTTGGTTTAGTTGCTAATTAAGGTGATTAGTGAGTAATTGTGTGAATTAAGCCTAATGGGCCTTGGATTAAGTTGTGTGCCATGGGCCGTGCGTGTGGGCCACTTGGAAATTTATTTGGGCCTTGAAATGTAATAATGGGCTGGAAATAGTATGTGGGCGTGAGGATGAATGGGCCTAAGGGTTCTAATGGGCTTGGGGTTCTAATTTTTGCTATTTGGGCCAAAATAAACCTAATTGAACCCAATTTGGTTAATGGGCCTTGTATGGACGAAAATCTGGTTGAATGGGCCAATTAGGATTTGGAACATTAAAATGAGGCCCATTAATGTACATGGGCCTAGGATGACTAAATGGGCCTAAAATGGGCTAATTGGGCTTAATTGGCTAACTCTTGAAAATGGGCTTGGGCCCTACACGAAAATTTAATAATTGGGCCTTAATTTCATAATGGACTTAAGAATTATTAATGGGCCTAAGTGGTTATTGGGCCTTAATTTCTAATTGGGCCTTACTTAATTTAACGAGCCCAACTTGGTTTAATGGGCCTAACCCACTACATTAACCTTGAACCTTAATGGGCCCGACTTGGCTATTGGGCTTTGAACTCTATAATGGGCCGACTTACCTTAGTGGACTTAATTACCTTTGTGGGCCTTGGGCCTTGGATCGGGCTTTAGGCCCAATTGAACTTGAATCTCTAATTGGGCCTTGAACCAACTTTGCCTAATTCGACTACACCCAGGGGATTGTTAATCGTTAAATCATTAGTCGTGGGTTACTAACTCCCAGGGGACTAACATGGGTGTTGGGCTTAGGCCGAGTTATCGAATCCGCTAAGATGAGGTCCAATGTTATGGGTCTGACCCGAGAATTAATATGTGGTATTCTATCGAACCTGTCTGGCTAAGGAATTGTGCGTGGGGCCTTTGAATCTCGTATGGCTTGGCTTGTTGAGCACGTGAATGTTTGATGGTTGCTTGGTGTGCTCTATACTTGTGCATATATGCCATTTCATGCATGCTCTATGTCTGATCTGCTGATTGCAATCATGTGGCCCCGCATACATTGAGAGCATGGCATGAGTCACCAGAGTTGTGACGTGAGAATGTGCCCAGAGGGGAAATGGAGAGAAAAGGGAGACCAACGTAAGGCGTTCGAGACGCAGTGTGGTATTTGCCGAATGGCTGAGAATGAGCCCTGATGGGAATTGGAGCGATAGACGGGCATGTTCCACTGGGAACCGACATGGCCGACTGAGGCCTGATTCATTGCATATGGCATTGTGATTGACTGCTGTTATTGCCTGTCTATATCTTGTGAATCGTATCGATATACCTTGCCTATTTATTTTCGTGTTGAGGGTGCTAGTACCGATGAAACTGAGAGTGACTGAGCCCTAGACCGTGAACCTAGTCCACTGGATAGGACCGACCCCGCTAGTATGCGCTATCCTACGTTAGGATTAGTGGTGAGCTTGCTGAGTTTCGACTCACGGGCGGTGGTTGCCCTTCTTTTACAGATCCAGGTCACCCATGATGGCTGCACCGCCGATGCTTTTTGGACTGCCAGTACAGATGGACACTGAGATCACCCTCCATTTTGATATGCACGCCACTCTGTGGCATAGGCATGTGACCACCGTGTTAGTAGATCAGGGTGGACCTTATCTTGTACCCCATAGATACGAGGCCTGGTTTAGAGAGGGCCTGTATGGCTTCGAGGGACCCCAGAGAGACTCCCCGATCCCCATGGAGGACGACCCGATCCTGCTGCAGCCAGCCGAGTATGGTGGCGAGGTGATCGACCCCGACCCACTACAGGAGATGCCGTCCCCAGGACGTTCCGAGATCGATGGTCACGAGGAGGGTGACGCCATGGACACAGATGAGGAGGATGAGGAGGACCCAGAGGAGGACCCCGAGGAGGATCCCGAGGAGGAGCTTGAGGTGGACTGAGTCTCGCTGTATCTGGTCTAGTTTTGAGAGCGTAGATAGTATGACCATAGTGAGGTTTTCTTTTGGGGTCTGTATCTAACGCTCTATATATATATATATATATGATGTGTATTATCTTTTGTAAAAGTGTTCTTGTCTTTCATGCTACCCGTACCTTGTGCATGTATGTATGTATAGAAGGCACGCTTCCGCAGGTTTTAGATTGTTGTCGTTTTGCGCTAGCGTCGCTTGGCCGCGATGAGCATCCTGGGCCGTCGCTACTCGTAGGCCAGGCGTACGCAGGGATTCGTTGACGTTATGAACAGGGATGTCGCGAGCTCGATTGGGGTTCGGGGCGTGACATCCCCGTTCGAGTGGTATCAGAGCAAGGTCAGCTCGATACGAGACCATTCGAGGATTTGGAGTGATAAGGCTGATGATTTTGGGGTAGTTAGATAGAAAGACCCTAGACCTAGGAATTAGGAAGGGTAAAATGCATGAATTGATTGGCGCATGTGCTTGCAGAGTTAGTGATTAGTCTAGTACGGCTATAGACTAATGTTTTGAACTAATCTGCAGATGCGTCAGGACCTGAGGTAAGGTTCTAAAGCATAGCCCCATGAGTTGGGTGCTTGAATGCTGATTGCTGATTGGCTAGTTGCTAGTTACTGTTGCATGTGTTTGTATGCCTAGTCGGCTGTTGCGCGCTGCTTGACCATCATGCATTGCACGATTTCTGCATTAAAGGAAAAATGGTTTAAAATGAAGTTGCTTTAAAATAAAGATTCGAGGTTTGAAAAGCGCATGCATCATATTTTATTGGGTTGGGTAACCGTCAGCCTGGTATGGGACAGGTCTGACGGGACGTCTAAAAACTGCAATGAAGCGTGGTATGGGACACGTGGAGTGGGATTCTCTCTGGCTGTGGGTAACTTAGGACAACTGTTCGCACCAAGAAATGAGGAGGGCGGGGAGTGGTCGCCGGGGCAGAGACCCGATCAAGGAGCGGCTCCTGACAGGCTTCTAGTTGAGGTGGCGAACAGAGTGGCCTAGGTTGTGCATTGTCAGGGTGAGTCTAGGTGTCTTCCTAGTCCAATTGCATTTAAAAGCTGCAGCGAACTTTTCATGCATATTCATGTCAGTGGACGCGACAGTAGACGAAAGCTTGGTTGTTAGTTTTAGGGTTTCAAATTCCTAAATGGAATTTTATTGGATCTAGGTGAGAGTGATTAGCGAGGATGAGCAATAGGGGCAGAAGACCCAGTGCCGCTGCATCGAGTTCAAGGGCTCCTGCACCTGAAGGAGACCCAAGGATAGAAGAGATGATGAGGGTATTAACAGAAGTGAGCAATCTGATGGGTAGGCAAGCTGCTGAGAGAGCTGCCACTGTTGCCCAAGCAGCTGAGGCCGCCTTGGCCGCTGCAAATGGAGCCCATGGGGGCAATGGGCATGGAAATGGAGGACGTCAGACCCATCATATAGTAGAGCAGTTTCTGAAGCTGCAACCATCGAAATTTGATGGCACTGGAGGACCTGAAGTAGCTGCCTCGTGGATCGAGCAGCTGGAGAAAGCATTCACAGTGCTTGGATGCACGGATGAAGAGAAGGTCTCACTGGCGACCTATCAGCTCCAGAGCACCGCAGATGACTGGTGGAAGGCCACCCGTGGACGAGTCTTTCCTGATGGCATGAGGCCGAACTGGGCTGCTTTCTGCGCAGCGTTTAATGGGAAATACTTCTCCGAGGCTGCCCAGGAGAGGAAGATGGAGGAGTTCATTAGACTTCGCCAAGGGTCAATGACAGTAGACCAGTATGAAGGCGAGTTTGCCAGACTGTCCAAGTTTGCTCGAAGGCTGATAGAGGATCCGTGGGACAAGGCCAGAAGGTTCAGAGAAGGACTGAGGCCCGAGCTGAAGAGCATGATCATTGCTACTGGGCTGAGAGATTATAATGAGATTTATGAACGAGCCCTGGCTATAGAGCGAGATCTGCAAGAGAAGGCTGCCGCATCTGGATCGCGGTTCATGCCAAATAGGAACTTCAGAGATTTCGGCAAGAGGCCGATGAAGGACAACCGCAGGTTCACTCCACCTGCAAGGAGGACCTTGGGAAAGCCACCATTTGCTGGAAATCAGAACTGCCGTGACTGTGGCAGGAGACATGGGAACAGCCCCTGTCCGAAGAAGACGGGAGGATGCTTCAGATGTGGGCAGATGGGGCACATTCAAAGGAACTGCCCGAGGAATGGTCCGAGACCCCAGTTCCAACCGCAGCAGCAGCCACCAGTGGCGAATGCTCCGCAAGGGATTCTGAACCGTCCACCTGCTCAGGGACGAGTATATGCTGTGGCGCGCAAGGATGCTGAGAATGCGCCAGGGGTGATCACAGGTACCATTTCTCTCTGTGGTCATACCGCCTATGCCTTGTTTGATCCTGGTGCATCCCATTCGTTCATATCTGCACGTTTTGCTGCGTTGGCTGGAATAGAAACTAGACCATTGGATATTGTATTGCATGTGGCCACCCCATTGAAGGATAGAGTAGTCGTTATGTTGGGATGTAAGGGGTGTGAGATAGTTCTGGGAGATAGAATTGAGAGGATTGACTTAGCTGTCCTGCCCATGTATGATTTTGACGTAATTGTTGGCATGGACTGGTTGGTTAGACATGGAGCAGTTATTGACTGCAGTAGGAGTATATAAGGCTGAACCCAGTAGATGGGCCTGAGTATGAGTTTAAAGGAAATCGAGGTGGAACCTCAATTCCTTGGATTTCTGCACTAGAAGCAACCAAGCTGATGGATCAGGGTTGCCTAGGATTCTTGGCATCAGTAATAGATTCGTCGGCTCAAGAAGTGAAGTTGGAGGAGGTGCCTATAGTAAGGGAATACCCCGATGTGTTTCCTCAAGAATTGCCTGGCTTGCCACCAGAGCGTGAAGTGGAGTTTGTAATTGAGTTGGCACCTGGAACTGAGCCAATCTCAAAAGCACCGTATAGGATGGCACTATCTGAATTGAAAGAGCTGAAGGTGCAGATGCAAGAGCTACTGGATAAAGGATTTATCCGCCCCAGTGCTTCGCCATGGGGAGCTCCGGTGCTGTTCGTTAAGAAAAAGGACGGATCACTAAGGCTGTGTATAGACTATCGACAGCTGAACCAAGTGACGATCAAGAACAAGTATCCCCTGCCAAGGATAGATGACCTGTTTGATCAGCTGGAAGGAGCGTGTGTGTTCTCCAAGATAGACCTAAGGACAGGTTATCACCAGCTAAGGATCAAGAAGGAGGATATCCCGAAGACTGCCTTTAGGACCAGATATGGGCATTACGAGTTTACAGTCATGCCATTTGGATTGACAAATGCCCCAGCTGCATTCATGGATATGATGAACAGAGTGTTCAAGGAGTTCTTGGATCGATTCGTGATAGTCTTCATCGACGACATCCTGGTGTACTCGAAGAATTCTGAAGACCACGAGGAACACTTGAGGATTGTTCTGCAGACCTAAGGGAGCATTCCCTGTACGCCAAGTTTAGTAAGTGTGAGTTCTGGCTGAGCAGAGTGGCGTTCCTTGGACATATTGTGTCGGCGAAGGAATATCAGTAGATCCAACTAAGATCGAAGCTGTGGAGAAGTGGCCGAGGCCAACGACCGTGACTGAGGTGCGAAGTTTCCTTGGATTAGCTGGCTATTACCGACGCTTCGTGGAAAGGTTCTCCGCGATAGCCGCTCCGATGACAAGATTGTTGAAGAAGGAGTCGAAGTTTGAATGGAATGCAAAGTGCGAGGAAAGCTTTCAGGAGCTGAAGGACCGATTGACTTCCGCGCCAGTGTTGACCATCCCATCCGGACCAGGAGGATTTGAAATTTACAGCGATGCGTCGCTAAGAGGTCTAGGATGTGTCTTGATGCAACATGGACGAGTAGTAGCGTATGCATCTCGACAGCTGAGGCCGCATGAGATGAATTATCCGACGCATGACTTGGAGCTGGCAGCCATAGTGTTCGCATTGAAGATTTGGAGACACTATCTGGTGGGAGAGAAGTTCCAGATTTACACAGATCACCAGAGTCTGAAGTATTTGTTTTCGCAGAAGGAATTAAACATGAGACAGCGTCGATGGATGGAGTTGCTGAAAGACTATGATTGTGATATCCTATACCATCCAGGAAAGGCGAACAAGGTGGCGGATGCTCTGAGCCGAAAGCGAGCATCGCGCATATGATGGTTAAAGAATGGACGTTGCTGGAGGAAATCAGAGACTCTGAGTTCAAGGTTGAGGTAGGAAGCCTCTCAAGCTTAATGGCCACACTGCAGATTGAACCCGAGATTCAATTGAGGGTTAAAGAGTTGCAGACTACGGACCAGATATTCAGAAGATTGTGACGATGGATGCAGAAGAGAGGAAAGATGATTTCAAGGTCGGACGGGCTGTGATGTCTCCTGCCACAGTACCGGCAGTTCTGATTTCCAGCAAAAAAAGGCGGCTTCCCAACAGTCCTTCTTGCAGGTGGAACGAACCTGCGGTTGTCCTTCATCGGCCTCTTGCCGAAGTCTCTGAAGTTCCTATTTGGCATGAACCGCGATCCAGATGCGGCAGCCTTCTCCTGCAGATCTCGTTCTATCGCCAGGGCTCTCTCATAGATCTCGTTGTAGTCCCTCAGCCCAGTAGCAATAATCATACTCTTCAGCTCAGGCCTCAGTCCTTCTCTGAACCTTCTGGCCTTGTCCCACGGGTCCTCTATCAGCCTTCGAGCGAACTTGGATAGTCTGGCAAACTCGCCTTCATACTGGTCTACTGTCATGGACCCTTGGCGAAGTCTAATGAACTCCTCCATCTTCCTCTCCTAGGCTGCCTCGGAGAAGTATTTCCCATTGAACGCTGCGCAGAATGCAGCCCAGTTCGGCTTCATGCCATCAGGAAAGACTCGTCCACGGGTGGCCTTCCACCAGTCATCTGCGGTGCTCTGGAGCTGATAAGTCGCCAGTGAGACCTTCTCTTCATCCGTGCACCCAAGCACTGTGAATGCCTTCTCCAGCTGCTCGATCCACGAGGCAGCTACCTCAGGTCCTCCAGTGCCATCAACTTTGAGGGTTGTAGCTTCAGAAACTGCTCTACTATATGATGGGTCTGACGTCCTCCATTGCCATGCCCATTGCCCCCATGGGCTCCATTTGCAGCGGCCAAGGCGGCCTCAGCTGCTTGGGCAACAGTGGCAGCTCTCTCAGCAGCTTGCCTGCCCATCAGGTTACTCACTTCTGTCAATACCCTCATCATTTCTTCTATCCTTGGGTCTCCTTCAGGTGCAGGAGCCCTTGAGCTCGACGCTCCAGCACTGGGTCTTCTGCCCCTATTGCTCATCCTTTAGTCTACTCCTCACCTATACCCATTAAAATTCCATTTAGGAATTTGAATCCCTATGACTATCAATCAAGCTTTCGCCTACTGTCGCGTCTACTGACATGAATATGCATGAAAAGTTCGCTGCAGCTTTTAATGCAATTGGACTAGGAAGACACCTAGACTCACCCTGACAATGCACAACCTAGGCCACTCTGTTCGCCACCTCAACTAGAAGCCTGTCAGGAGCCGCTCCTTGATCGAGTCTCTGCCCCGGCGACCACTCCCCGCCCTCCTCATTTCTTGGTGCGAACAGTTGTCCTAAGTTAGCCACGGCCAGAGAGAATCCCACTCCACGTGTCCCATACCACGCTTCATTGCAGTTTTTAGACGTCCCGTCAGACCTGTCCCATACCAGGCTGACGGTTACCCACCCAATAAAATATGATGCATGCCCTATTCAAATCCTCAAATCTTTATTTTAAATCAACCTCATTTTAAACCAGTTTTCCTTTTTAATGCAGAAAATCGTGCAATGCATGATGGCCAAGCAGCGCGCAACAGCCGACTAGGCATACAACCACAAGCAGTATCTAGCAATCTAACCACTCAGCAATCAGCAATCAAGCACCCTACTCATGGGGCTATGCTCTAGAACCTTACCTCAGGTCCTGACGCATCTGCAGATTAGTTCAAAACACCATAGTCTGTAGCAGTACTAGACTATTTATCTAACTCTGCAAGCACATGCGCCAATCAATTCACGCATTCTACCCTTCCTGACTCTTAGGTCTAGGGTCTGTCTATCTAACTACCCAAAATCAACAGCCTTATCACTCCAGATCCTCGAATGGTCTCGTATCGAGCTGACCTTGCTCTGATACCACTCGAACGGGGATGTCACGCCCCGAACCCCAATCGGTCACGCGACACCCCTGTTCGTAACGTCGACGAAACCCTGCGTACGCCTGGCCTACGAGTAGCGACGGCCCAGGATGCTCATCGCGGCCAAGCGACGCTAGCGCAAACCGAGAACAAATCGAAAACCTGCGGAAGTGTGCCTTCTACACATGCATACATACATAAGAGAATAGGGTAGCGAGAAAGGACCAGAACACTTTTACAAAAGGGAAGCAACATCACATATATATACACAAAGCGTTAGATACAAACTCCCAAGAAAACCTCATCTATGGTCATGCTACCTACGCTCTCAAAAGACTAGACCAGTAACAACGGGACTCAGTCCACCTCAAGCTCCTCCTCGGGATCCTCCTCAGGGTCCTCCTCTGGGTCCATGGCGTCACCCTCCTCGTGACCATCGATCTCCGAGCGTCCTGGGGACGGTAACTCCTGCAGTGGGTCGGGGTCGATCACCTCGCCACCATACTCGGCTGGCTGCAGCAGGATCGGGTCGTCCTCCATGGGGATCGGGGAGTCTCTCTGGGTCCCTCGAAGCCATACAGGCCCTCTCTAAACCAGGCCTCGTATCTATGGGGTACAAGATAAGGTCCACCCTGATCTACTAACACGGTGGTCACATGCCTATGCCACAGAGTGGCGTACATATCAAAATGGAGGGTGATCTCGGTGTCCATCTGTACTGGTAGTCCTAAAAGCATCGGCGGTGCAGCCATCATGGGTGACCTGGATCTGTAAAAGAAGGGCAACCACCACCCGTGAGTCGAAACTCAGCAAGCTCACCACTAATCCTAACGTATGGATAGCGCATACTAGCGGGTCGGTTGTGACAGTCTGAAAATTCGACCCAATTGTCAGACTTTCTAAATGAATGGAAATACTTCATTAATACACTCTAGTCGACGCTCACTCAGGATTAGCTACCCTGGGCTGACCAACCGAAGGGGAAAGGCTATCTGGGAATTTCTCCCAATCAGCCGCCCGTTGGCCTGAGACTGAGACGGAGTCGGTATTTAGTGAAATTGACCACAAGATGAAATATGACAAATGGACAATCGGATCAGTAGGATAAACACAATAAAGAAATGAAGTCAGTTTCAGAAATGTTGGCTGAAGGTCGGACAGCCGGTGCACGTCGAGAAGCAAGACGTGAATGGAAAATTACCAAAATGCCCCCGGTAAATGCTCAGACCTTAGAATGAAACTAATTAGGATTTTTGAGAATAGATTCGATAGGCCGACACTAAATCCTGTCCCAAATTCGTTCGCGCTCGGGACCCGATCGGTGCATTTGGCACGCAAATCGAGGCAAGTCAAATCAGATGTCACATCAATCGGATGTCACATCAATCAATCACATCATGGCACAAGTTCCAAGGTAATCAATCATGTCAATCAACATGTCACTCATATCACATCCATGTCACTATTCTAACCACCCCACTATAATCTTATTTTTGAAAATTCATGTATTATAATCTATTTCTCTCACTCTCTCTCCTCCCCTCTCATTTTCGGTCAACTCTCTCCCTCCTCTCCCGAATCCTCTCTCTCCCTCACGGCTCCCTCCCGTTCGTCCGCCGGCCATCCGCCGTGAAGCCGCCGCCCGTCGCTTCGTTCGGCCACCACCGCCACCCGTTGTCACGGTGAGCCCTTGAACCTTGTCTTCTTCTTGGCCTTGGTCGTTCCACCCGTCCTCTTTCCCGTTCGTTCCAGCCCGTCCGTAGCCCCCGTCGTCGTCACCGTCGCGTCGTCACCCGGCCACCGTCGACTCCGATCAGCCACCCCCGTCGCCTTGGTAAGTTCCCTTGGCCTTTGTCCATGCTGTTTCGTGACCATGGAGGTCGCTCAAGTCCCGAACTCACCTCATTCTCTTCCTCTCTCTCTCGGCTAGTCTTCATCGCCGTGAGCTCCGCCGGCCACCGTCCGCCCGTCCGTCGCCATCCCGCCGTGATCAGCCCCTATAAGTAAGCTCCATTCATTAATCTTAACCTAGGCTAGTTGTATGCATGTGTGGTTGTGTGGATTAGTTGCTAATTATAGTGATTAGTGGATAATGTGTATAATTGAGCTAGTTGGGCTTAGTCCATTCGGGTTTGGCATGGGCCGCGCGTGTGAGCCGATTGGAGAGAGAGATTGGGCCTTGAAACTACGCAAATGGGCTGGAAATAGTGTGATGGGCGTGTGGACTAATGGGCCTAAGGGTTCTAATGGGCTTGGGGTTCTAATTTTAAGCTATTTGGGCCTAAATAATTCTAATTGAACCCAAGATGGTTAATGGGCCTTGTATGGCCGAAAATTTCAATTGAATGGGCCCAAATGATGGTTTGGAACATTAAAAGATGAGGCCCAATAATGTACATGGGCCTAGAATGACTAAATGGGCCTAAAATGGGCTAATTGGGCTTAATTGATTAACTCTTAAAAATGGGCTTGGGCCCTACACGAAATTAACTCTAATTGGGCCTCAATTTCATAATGGACTTAAGATTTGATTAATGGGCCCAAGTTTGGTTAATGGGCCTTGCTAGTTTTAATTAGCCCAACCTAAACTAATGGGCCTAACCTATTTCATTCAACCTTGAACCTTAATGGGCCCAACTTGACTAATGGGCTTTAAACCTTATAATGGGCCGATTTACCTTAGTGGACATAGTTTCCTTTGTGGGCGTTGGGCCTTGGTCTGGGCTTTAGGCCCGCTTGACCATGAATCCTCTAATTGGGCCCCGAACCAACTTAGCCTAATTCATTTACACCCGAAGGATTGTTTAACTATTAAATCACTAGTCGTGGGTTATTAACTCCCAGGGGACTAACATGGGTGTTTGGGCTTAGGCCGAGCTGTCGAATCCGCGAAGATGAGAGTCCAACTGTTATGGGTCTGACCCGAGGATTAATGAGTGATATCCTATCATATCTGTCTGACTGAGAAATTGTGCGTGGGCTCTTGATTCTCTTCTGGCTTGGCTTGTTGTGCACGTGAGGGTGTGATGGTTGCTTGATGCGTTCTATACTTGTGCATATATGCCATATCATGCATGCTCTATGTTCGATTTGCTGATTGCAATCCCGTGGCCCCGCATACATTGAGAGCATGGCATGAGTCACCAGAGCAGTGACGCGAGAATGTGCCCAGAGGGGAAGTGGAGAGAAAAGGGAGACCAACGTAAGGCGTTTGAGACGCAGTGTGGTAACTGCCGCATGGCACTGTTGGGTGAGCCCTGATGGGATTTGGAGTGACAGATGGGCATGGTCTATTGGGACCCGATATGGCCGGTTGAGGCCTGTAGCATGGCATATGGCATCTGATTGACATCTTGTGCCCGTCTGTATAATATGATCTGTGTTGTGATAATTTGCACGTGTGTTAGCCATGTCGGGGGTCTGGTACCGAGGGGACTGAGAGTGCGTGAACCCTGGACCGTGAACCTAGTCCATTGGATAGGACCGACCCCACTAGTATACGCTATCCTACGTTAGGATTAGTGGTGAGCTTGCTGAGTTTCGACTCACGGGCGGTGGTTGCCCTTCTCTTACAGATCCAGGTCACCCATGATGGCTGCACCGCCGATGCTTTTTGGACTACCAGTACAGATGGACACCGAGATCACCCTCCATTTTGATATGCACGCCACTCTGTGGCATAGGCATGTGACCACCGTGTTAGTAGATCAGGGTGGACCATATCTTGTACCCCATCGATACGAGGCCTGGTTTAGAGAGGGCCTGTATGGCTTCGAGGGACCCCAGAGAGACTCCCCGATTCCCATGGAGGACGACCCGATCCTGCTGCAGCCAGCCGAGTATGGTGGTGAGGTGATCAACCCCGACCCACTGCAGGAGTTACCGTCCCCAGGACGTTCCGAGGTCGATGGCCACGAGGAGGGCGACGCCATGGATACAGATGAGGAGGATCCTGAGGAGGACCCCGAGGAAGACCCCGAGGAGGATCCCGAGGAGGAGCTCGAGGTGGACTGAGTCCCGATGTTTCTGGTCTAGTCTTTTGAGAGCGCGGATAGCATGACTATAGATGAGGTTGTCTTTTGGGAGTCTGTATCTAACGCTCTATATATATATATGATGTGTATTATCTTTTGTAAAAGTGTTCTTGTCTTTCATGCTACCCTGTACCTTGTGCATGTATGTATGTATAGAAGGCACGCTTCCGCAGGTTTTAGATTGTTGTCATTTTGCGCTAGCGTCGCTTGGCCGCGATGAGTATCCTGGGCCGTCGCTACTCGTAGGGCAGGTGTACGCAGGGATACGTGGATGTGTATGAACAGGGGTGCCGCGGGCTCGATTGGGGCTCGGGGCGTGACATCCCCGTCCGAAGTGGTATCAGAGCAAGGTCAGCTCGATACGAGACCATTCGAGGACATGGAGTGATAAGGCTGTTGATTTTGGGGTAGTTAGATAGACAGACCCTAGACCTAAGGGTTAGAAATGGGTAGAATGCATGAATTGATTGGCGCATGTATTTGCTTAGTAGAGCTAGATTGTTAGTCTAGCGTAGCCATGAACTGTGATGTCTTAAACTAATCTGCAGATGCGTCAGGACCTGAGGTAAGGTTCTAGAGCATAGCCCCATGAGTAGGGTGCTTGATTGCTGATTGCTGAGTGGTTAGATTGCTAGTTACTGTTGCATGTGTTTGTATGCCTAGTCGGCTGTTGCGCGCTGCTTGACCATCATGCATTGCACGATTTCTGCATTAAAGGAAAAATGGTTTGAAATGAAGTGGATTTAAAATAAAGATTTGAGGATTTGAAAAGGGCATGCATCATATTTTATTGGGTTGGGTAACCGTCAGCCTGGTATGGGACAGGTCTGACGGGACGTCTAAAAACTGCAATGAAGCGTGGTATGGGACACGTGGAGTGGGATTCTCTCTGGCTGTGGGTGACCTAGGACAACTGTTCGCACCAAGAAATGAGGAGGGCGGGGAGTGGTCGCCGGGGCAGAGACCCGATCAAGGAGCGGCTCCCGACAGGCTTCTAGTTGAGGTGGCGAACAGAGTGGCCTAGGTTGTGCATTGTCAGGGTGAGTCTAGGTGTCTTCCTAGTCCAATTGCATAAAAGCTGCAGCGAACTTTTCATGCATATTCATGTCAGTGGACGCGACAGTAGACGAAAGCTTGATTGTTAGTTTTAGAGTTCCGAATTCCTGAATGGGAATTTCGTTGGTATAGGTGTGAGTGAGATCTAGAAGGATGAGCAATAGGGGCAGAAGACCCAGTGCTGGTGCGTCGAGTTCAAGGGCTCCTGCACCTGAAGGAGACCCAAGGATAGAAGAAATGATGAGGGTGTTGACAGAAGTGAGTAATCTGATGGGTAGGCAAGCTGCTGAGAGAGCTGCCACTGTTGCCCAAGCAGCTGAGGCCGCCTTGGCCGCTGCAAATGGAGCCCATGGGGGCAATGGGCATGGCAATGGAGAACGCCAGACCCATCACATAGTGGAGCAGTTCTTGAAGCTACAACCGTCAAAATTTGATGGCACTGGAGGACCTGAAGTGGCTGCCTCGTGGATCGAGCAACTGGAGAAGGCATTCACAGTGCTTGGATGCACGGATGAGGAGAAGGTCTCACTGGCGACCTATCAGCTCCAGGCACTGCAGATGACTGGTGGAAGGCCATGGAACCGAAGGAGCCACGTGGGAATATTCACGTGCTCAACAAGCCAAGCCATATTCACGTGCTCAACAAGCCAAGCCATATGAGATTCAAGACCCCATGCACAATTCCTTAGCCAGACAGGTTCGATAGAATATCACATAGTATTCTCGGGTCAGACCCATAACAATTGGACTCTCATCTTAGCGGATTCGATAATTCGGCCTAAGCCCAAACACCCATGTTAGTCCCCTGGGAGTTAATAACCCACGACTAATGATTTAACGATTTACAATCCCTCGGGTGTAGTTGAATTAGGCTTAACTTGGTTTAAGGCCCAATTAGAGAATTCAAGATCAAATGGGCCTAAAGCCCGGTCCAAGGCCCAAGGCCTACAAGGGTAATTCAGTCCCCTAAAGTAGGTCGGCCCATTATAGAGTTCAAAGCCCAATAGTCAAGTTGGGCCTAATAGGATTCAGGGTTTAATGAAATGGGTTAGGCCCATTAGATTAAGTTGGGCTTATTAAATTAAGTAAGGCCCAATTCGAAATTAAGGCCCAATTACCAATCTTAGGCCCATTAAGAATTCTTAAGTCCATTATGAAATTAAGGCCCATTAGTATTGAATTTTCGTGTAGGGCCCAAGCCCATTTTTAAGAGTTAGCCAATTAAGTCCAATTAGCCCATTTTAGGCCCATTTAGTCATCCTAGGCCCATGTACGTTAATGGGCCTCATAAATTGATATTCAAATTTATAAATTGGGCCCAATTAATACTCATTTTCGTCCGAACTAGGCCCATTAACCAAATTGGGTTCAATTGGATTTATTTTGGTCCAATTAGCATAAAATTAGAACCCCAATCCCATTAGAACCCTTAGGCCCATTAGTCTACACGCCCATTACACTATTCCCAGCCCATTCGCATAGTTTCAAGGCCCAATCTCTCTCCTCGCGCGGCCCACACACACGGCCCATTAGTAACCCGAATGGCCTAAGCCCAATTAGCATTAAATTACACATAATATCCACAAATCACCATGATTAGCAACTAATCCAACCAACCACCCATGCATACAACTAGCCTAAGTCAAGATTAGTGGGTAAAGCTTACCTATAGGGGCTGATCACGGCGGGATGGCGACGGGACGGGCGAACGGTGGCCGGCGGAGCTCACGGCGACGAAGACTAACCGAGAGAGAGGGAGAGAATGAGGTGAGTTCGGGGGCTTTCCAAGGGCCACATGGCCACGGGGATGAAGGGAGGACGGCTAGAGAGGCTTACCAAGTGAGGACGACGGTTGACGGTGGCCGTTGGCGTCGGGACGGGCGGCGGACGGCGACGGGAACGGCGGTACAGGCTGGAACCGAGAGGAAGGAGAGAGGAATGAGGTCGGTCGGCCATCCATGGTGGTCCCTCAAGCCACGAAAAGAAGAGAGGAAGAGGGTTAGAGGCATACCGTGGCGTGGAGGAGACCGGCCGACGGCGGTGGCGTGCTCCACGACGGCGGACGGGCGGCGAATGGAGGAGGCCGAGAGAGACCACGAGGGGAGAGAGAGAGAATGGGATCTTCGGCCGAAAATGGGAGGGTGAGGAGAGAGAGTGAAGTTTATAATGTAATAAACAAAAGGGAAAACGATTATAGTGGGGTTAGGTATTGGGGAAATTTGACATTTGATGAGCACTTGACATGATTGATTGACAACCGTGGAAATTGTGCCATGACGCAATTGATTTGATCGATTGATCGATTTGACACTTGATTGACATGACGTCTGATTTGACTTGCCTCGATTTGCGTGCCAAATGCACCGATCGGGTCCCGAGCGCGAACGGATTTTGGACAAGATTTGGTGTCGATCTATCGAATCTACTCTCAAAAATTCCTAATTAGCCTCATTCTAAGGTCTGAGCATTTACTGGGGGCATTTCGGAATTTTCCATTCACGCCTTGCTTCTCGACGTGCACCGGCTGTCTGGCCTTCAGTCGACATTTCTGAAACTGACTTCATTTCTTCATTGTGTTCACCTTACTAATTCGATTGTCCAATGTCGATTTCATTTTGTGGTCAATTTCATTAATACTGACCCTGTCTCAGTCTCAGACCAACGGGCGGCTGATTGGGAAAAGTTCCCAGATAGCCTTTCCCCTTCGGTTGGTCATCCCAGGGTAGCTAATCCTGAGTGAGCATCAACCAGAGTGTATTAACGAAAGTATTTCCATTCATTTAGAATCTCTGACAATTGGGTCGAATTTTCAGACTGTCACAACGATTTGCGAGCCAAATGCACCGATCGGGCCCCGAGCGCGAACGAATTTTGGACAGGATTTGGTGTCGGTCTATCGAATCTATTCTCAAAAATCCTAACTAGCCTCATTCTAAGGTCTGAGCACGGGGGTAATTTCCATTAATTTCTTGCTTCCCGACGTGCACCGGCTGTCTGACCTTCAGTCGACATTTCTGAAACCGACTTCATTTCTTCATTGTGTTTATCTTACTGATTCGATTGTCCACTGCCGGATTTCAATTTGTGGTCAATTTCATTAAATACCAACCCTGTCTCAGTCTCAGGCCTGATTGGGAAAAATTCCCAGATAGCCAGAAGCCTTTGGTTGGTTGGTCGGGTCGGGGTACTGAGTGAGCAGTCGACTAGAGTGTATTAATGAAGTGTTTCCATTCATTTAGAAATTCTGACATATGGGTCGAATTTTCGGACTGTCACAGGTGAGCTTATGAGTTTCGACTCATGGGCGGTGGTTGCCCTTCTTTTTACAGATCCAGGTCACCCATGATGGCTGCACCACCGATGCTTTTTGGACTGCCAGTACAGATGGATACCCAGATCACCCTCCATTTTGATATGCACGCCACATTGTGGCATAGGCATGTGATGACTGTATTAGTAGATCAGGGTGGACCCTACCTTGTACCCCATAGGTTCGAGGCTTGGTATAGAGAGGGTCTGTATGGCTTTGAGGGACCTCAGAGAGACTCCCCTATCCCTATGGAGGACGACCCTATCCTGTTGCAGCCAGCCGAGTATGGTGGCGAGGTGATCGACCCCGACCCACTGCAGGAGCTGCCGTCCCCAAGGACGTTCTGAGATCGATGGTCACGAGGAGGGTGACGCCATGGACACAGACGAGGAGGATCCAGAGGAGGACCCAGAGGAGGACCCCGAGGAGGATCCCGAGGAGGAGCTTGAGGTGGACTGAGTCCCGCTGTCACTGGTCTAAATTTTGAGAGCGTAGATAGCATGACCATAGATGAGGTTTTCTTTTGGGGTCTGTACTTAACGCTCTGTGTATATATATGACTATGAATTATCCTTTGTAAAAGTATTCTTGTCCTTTCATACTACCCTGTTATCTTATGTATGTATGCATGTATAGAAGGCACGCTTCCGCAGGTTTCAGATAGTTGCCATTGTGCGCTAGCGTAGCTTGGCCGCGATGAGCATCCTGGGCCGTCGCTACTCGTAGGCCAGGCGTACGCAGGGTTCGTTACGATATGAGCAGGGATGTCGCGAGCTCGATTGGGGATTCGGGGCGTGACACCCCCGTTCGAAGTGGTATTAGAGCAAGGTCAGCTCGATACGAGACCATTCGAGGATCTGGAGTGATAAGGTTGTTGATTTTGGGGTAGTTAGATAGACAGACCCTAGACCTAAGGGTTAGAAATGGGTAGAATGCATGAATTGATTGGCGCATGTGTTTGCAGAATTAGATCGTTAGCCTAGCATGGCTATAGACTATAATGTTTTGAACTAATCTGCAGATGCGTCAGGACCTGAGGTAAGGTTCTAGAGCATAGCCCCATGAGTAGGGTGCTTGATTGCTGATTGCTGATTGCTGAGTGGTTAGATTGCTAGATACTGCTTGTGTTTGTATGCCTAGTCGGCTGTTGCGCGCTGCTTGACCATCATGCATTGCACGACTTCTGCATCAAAAGAAAAATGGTTTAAAATGAAGTTGATTTAAAATAAAGATTCGAGGTTTGAAAAGCGCATGCATCATATTTATTGGGTTGGGTAACCGTCAGCCTAGTATGGGACAGGTCTGACGGGACGTCTAAAAACTGCAATGAAGCGTGGTATGGGACACGTGGAGTGGGATTCTCTCTGGCTGTGGGTAACTTAGGACAACTGTTCGCACCAAGAAATGAGGAGGGCGGGGAGTGGTCGCCGGGGCAGAGACCCGATCAAGGAGCGGCTCCCGACAGGCTTCTAGTTGAGGTGGCGAACAGAGTGGCCTAGGTTGTGCATTGTCAGGGTGAGTCTAGGTGTCTTCCTAGCCCAATTGCATTTAAAAGCTGCAGCGAACTTTTCATGCATATTCATGTCAGTAGACGCGACAGTAGACGAAAGCTTGATTGTTAGTTCTAGAATTTCGAATTCCTGAATGGGAATTTCGTTGGTATAGGTGTGAGTGAGATCTAGAAAGGATGAGCAATAGGGGCAGAAGACCCAGTGCTGGTGCGTCAAGTTCAAGGGCTCCTGCACCTGAAGGAGACCCAAGGATAGAGGAAATGATGAGGGTGCTGACTGAGGTTAGCAATCTGATGGGTAGGCAAGCTGCTGAGAGAGCTGCCACTGTTGCCCAAGCAGCTGAGGCCGCCGCTGCAAATGGAGCCCATGGGGGCAATGGGCATGGTAATGGAGGACGTCAGACCCATCACATAGTGGAGCAGTTTCCGAAGCTGCAACCCTCGAAATTTGATGGCACTGGAGGACCTGAAGTAGCTGCCTCGTGGATCGAGCAGCTGGAGAAAGCGTTCACCGTGCTTGGATGCACGGATGAAGAGAAAGTCTCATTGGCGACATATCAACTCCAGAGCACTGTAGATGACTGGTGGAAGGCCACCCGAGGACGAGTATTTCCTGATGGCATGAGGCCAAACTGGGCCGCTTTCTGCGCGGCGTTCAACGGAAAATACTTTTCTGAAGCAGCCCAGGAAAGGAAGATGGAGGAGTTCATCAGACTTCGCCAAGGATCATTGACTGTAGACCAGTATGAAGGCGAGTTTGCCAGATTGTCCAAGTTCGCTCGAAGGCTGATAGAGGACCTATGGGACAAGGCCCGAAGGTTCAGAGAAGGACTGAGGCCTGAACTGAAGAGTATGATGATTGCTACCGACTGAGGACTACAACGAGATTTATGAGAGAGCCCTGGCTATAGAGCGAGACAAGCAGGAAAAAGCTGCTGCATCTGGATCGCGGTTTATGCCAAATAGGAACTTCAGAGATTTCGGCAAGAGGCCGATGAAGGATAACCGCAGGTTCGTCCCACCTGCGAGAAGAACTTTGGGAAAGCCTCACACCCTGGAATCAGAACTGCCGTGACTGTGGCAGAAGGCATGGGAACACCCCTGTCCGAAGAAGACTGGGGGATGCTTCAGGTGTGGTCAGATGGGGCATATTCAAGGAACTGCCCGAAGAATGGACCAAGACCCCAGTTCCAACCGCAGCAGCAGCCGCAGATGGTCCAATGCTCCGCAAGGAATTCTGAACCGTCCACCTGCTCAGGGACGAGTCTATGCTGTGGCGCGCAAGGATGCTGAGAATGCGCCAGGGGTGATCACAGGTACCATTTCTCTCTGTGGTCACACCGCTTATGCTTTGTTTGATCCTGGTGCATCCCATTCGTTCATATCTGCACGTTTTGCTGCGTTGGCTGGAATAGAAACTAGACCATTGGATGTTAGTTGCATGTGGCCACCCCGTTGAAAGATAAAGTAATTGTTATGTTAGGGTGTAAGGGGTGTGAGATAGCTTGGGAGATAGAGTTGAGAAGATTGACTTAGCTGTCCTGCCCATGTATGATTTCGACGTAATTGTCGGCATGGATTGGTTGGTTAGACATGGAGCAGTTATTGACTGCAGTAGAGTATAATAAGGCTGAACCCAGTAGATGGGCCTGAGTATGAGTTTAAAGGAAATCGAGGTGGAACCTCAATTCCTTGGATTTCAGCCCTAGAAGCAACCAAGCTGATGGATCAGGTTGCCTAGGATTCTAGCATCAGTAATAGATTCTTCGGCTCGAAGTGAAGCTAGAGGAGGTGCCAGTAGTGGGTGAATACCCCGATGTATTTCCTCAGGAGTTGCCTGGCTTGCCACCAGAGCGTGAAGGTAGAATTTGTGATTGAGTTGGCACCTGGGACTGAGCCGATCTCTAAAGCACCGTATAGGATGTCGTTGTCTGAGTTGAAGGATTGAAGGTGCAGATGCAAGAGCTACTGGATAAAGGATTTATCCGCCCCAGTGCTTCACCGTGGGGAGCTCCGGTGCTGTTTGTGAAGAAGAAAGATGGCTCGTTAAGGCTGTGTATAGACTACGACAACTGAACCAAGTGACGATCAAGAACAAGTATCCTTTGCAAGGATTGATGATCTGTTTGATCAGCTGGAAGGAGCATGTGTGTTCTCTAAGATAGACCTAAGGACAGGCTAA
>JAGVVM010018873.1:0-27041 GCA_019149425.1 Psidium friedrichsthalianum | reverse complement strand
ATTTTGAATTTTTTAGATGTGTTTGGGAAATTTAAAGAAAAATTAAGATAGGACTACAATCAAAAATCAGAGAGAATTTTTTTTCCAAAATATAATCTTGAATATTGGCGGGAGTTTAAGCTGGGCGTTACCATTACCAATTCCCCTACCTAATCACACAAGTCACTATTTCATCCCGCGGTTTGTTCTAGCTGTGATCTGACCCATAGGTGATCGACGTCCGAATTCCGCAATCCAGTCTGTCATCATCAATCCATCCTAACCATTACAAATCTTCGAGAATTTCGTTACCTAAATAGATTTGGATTTGAATTTCGAGTGTGTTATGTCATATTCATATGTCCGTCCTAGCAACACATGTCTCCTTCATATGTCCTTCGTATCCTCATACTGTTATTTATTGCAATTGTCTGTCAATTTATCGACTCAGGGGAGTGGTCCGTAACTCGCGAGACGCGCGATGTAGGCTCTGCCGGCCCTACTTGGTGTGTAAAGATCTCTTGTACCTATTTTCTGCAAATTTTAGTTCTGCACCACAAGCCCTTACGAATGAGTAGAGGCAGCCACTCATATGAGAGATTCTTTATTTCCGCCGTATTACTTTCTGACATTGATGTCTGCACGGACATCAAATGCCCAAGATGGGAAGGCGGGTCCACCCGTTAGGGCGTTCTTTATTTATTGCCTTTTACTTTCTGCAGATTATTTATATGGAAAAACACTGTACAACACCTCCAGGAATGGTGTAAACTGAGCCAATGCCGACGCCACCGCGGTGGAAGTTCTTATTATTCTAACATTACTTTCTACAGTGTACTGGGTGTCTACAGCCATCAAACGCGCCCAGAATGGAAGGTCGGTCCACCTCACCATTGGAGGTGTCGTGTTATGTATACTAGTACTTCTCTGCCTTTACTTTGCTGCTATGTTTAATTGTCTGCACTATGAAACGCGTCAAATTTGAAGGCCCAAGCATGTCGATTAACAAAAAAATGTCATTCATGGGGGCATTTACATATAGTATGGCGGGGGGGAAGCTGTTATCCCCGGGGGGTTTGCCCCCGATAAGACTTTGTCCAATGCTAAGACATACGCCTTCGTATTGTCAATTGATTCAGCGATATTCATGCAACAACAAATAAGGCAGACTTCAGCAACAAAATTCGAAAAGACATATACAAAACGAGCATTTCGTCACTTGGCCAATCCTATTTTTGTTGATTTCTCTTCCTATGCTTTTCAAAATTTGATTTTAGTCGCCCACTTAGTCAGTGTGCTTAAAAAATTCCGAAAAAAAATCACAAAATTAAAAAACGGGTCATGTGGGTCCAACTGAGCCAATCCTATTTTGATGTTTTTCTTTCCTCATCTTGTTCAAGACTTGATAGATTTTTTTCCGTCTTCGGGCCTCCTAGGTGCAGAGGTTGCTCTTGAAAAATTTCAGGAAGTTCAGAAAAAATCTCAAAATTAGAGAACGGGCATGTTGCGACTGGCCAGGTGCGGCCATTTGTGGTGATGTGATTTTCCTGTTCCTAAATCGTTTTTAACACATGACGATTTTACCCTTATATGTGCCAAGTTGTCTTGAAAGAGTTCTAGGGAAATTCAGAAAAAATCCCAAATTAGAACGAGGCCATATTCGAGGGCTAGCCAAGTCCTTATTGTGTAATGATTTTCCTTCCTGATCTTTTACGAAAAAAAATGACGATTTTTCCCTCATGAGGTAAAGATTGTTCCTTGGAAAATTTCATGGAAATTCCAAAAAAATCCAAAGACAGTAGGAGCAGGCCCATTTCGGAACTGAGCCATGGTTTTTCCTAATTTATTGATGATGTTATTCTTGTTCGGCAGAGCTGCATTTCCGTGGTACACGCATGTTACGTCCGAAAAAAAATGAGCCGAAATTGGGTCCATGTACCATGGTCCACTTACGATATTTCGCCAGTTCTTAGATCGTATTCTGTTTGTCGTCACGTAGGTCCGCATAGTCGTGATTCATGGGGGGGGAAAAATACGGTTTTCGAAATGTCGAATATCCTATTCCTATGTCGTGTCGTGTACTATGCCAACGAGGTAGGGATGGGTGAATCGTGATGTGCTTTTGTAATTTGCATCCGCTGTCTGATTCATATACCTGACAGTGATGCATGTCCCCGAATATTAGTCCGCAAGTCTGGGTATGTCCGCATGTCGATATAGTGCTCAATCCTCATGTCTGCGTTGCATTGGCCGTATTTGTATATCCACGGTTCGTGATGCCGTTGGTTTGCATGTCCGCTTCGCATAAACTATTTTCACGTTTGTGCATGGTCGATATTGGTTGTATAGCTTGATATCTGCGCAATGTTCTGACTGTGATTCTAGCGTTTGTTATGTAGGTAGGAGCATTGCGCAGTTCTATATTTACCTATTCACTATTTTGCCTATCCATTAGGGCACACAATAATTACCCCATAGCATTCCATCCTAGCAAAGTGAACATATAAAAAGAGAACACCTCCCTCGAGCCAATTGGGAATACACCAACCTGACGTTGCCAAAATTATGATATCCCATGAATTAAGGGTACTGAGACGGGTGCTTAGTGTTAATTAAGCTAGTGTGCACCAATACCCAGAGTAACTCATAATCTCTGTTCGTAGAAGTATTTTAGATTCTCGCCGCTAATTATACTTAGTGTTCTAATCGACCTACCAACAAAATGAGTTATATGGCTGACTCCAACTTCTAAAATCATATTGAAAGACAAAATCAAAGGTTGCGAATTACGATAGGGGCGTGGTAGAGTTTATATTAAGGTAAGTCAGATTTATAATTAACATTGATAATCCATTCACCTGGATCAGAGAACTTTATCATGTCGTGGCAAGTGGAGTGCGGCGTGACGCGATTAATGGTAGAGAAGGGTGGCAAACGATTGAAGCAACGTGACATAGATGGGGAAGGGGAAGGTAACAATGACGGTGGAACAGAGGAGAGGATGAGGGGGAGGGGTCTTTGTGCGACAAGCAACGGCGAACTCGCGGTGACGCACTGAGGGGGGAAAACAACAGCGACGGCATAGCGCTGAGTGGCTAATGGAGAAGGCAACAACGGCGAACCAATAGAAGAGGAAGTCACACAACAACAGAGGAAGAAACGTAGCCGCTTTGGGCAAGAAGAAGAAGACTCGATGGCAAAACAAAAGGAAGGGAAAAAATTCCCCTTGCAACAGTTAAAAAAGAAAAGAAAGAGAAAAGGCAAGAAATGACAAGAAGAGAAGAGAAAAGATAGGGAGGTCAAAGCAGTTTGGGGACAGTGCATGAGAGAGAGAGAGAGAGAGAGAGAGAGAGAGAAGTCAAAGAGAAGGGGGGTTCTCAACTGAACAAGAAAAGGAGAGGAAGAGAGAGGGAGAGAGTTGGTTAGGGGGGAGGAAGTACATAGCCAAAAAGATAAGAGAAGGGGAGAAACAGGAAAAGAAAGGTCAAATCAAATTTGAATTTTCTTACTATATATGCATAAATTCGAGGGCAAAAGAATAATCGGGTAATTTTAGGACAGTGTGAATATTTGGCACAACAAATGAGGGTTTTTTTTTTTTGAAATCTCACGACGAGGGTTCGAACAAAGCTAGGTTGGACGCAAATGCAAAAATCTCACGGCGCGATTAAATAGATTAACACTTCTAACTGGTGCCTCAACTAATTAAAATTCACGTCCAAATATTTCCATTTTTTCACAAAAATCCAATTTTATTTATTTTCAATTCTTCAAAATTTCGGGACGTCACATGAACTATCACATAAAAAGTTAGGCTATATCAGTATCAAGCATATTTCAAAACTATCTTTCAAAAAACTAGTTTGAGGTTTACCATAGACAAAGTTCGGGAAATGAGAATCATGTTCAACTTACACACTTGGCAAACAGGTTAGAAGTTCCTTCAAATCTATTAATCATGTTTCAACTAAATATGCACTACTACTGCTCCACATGGACATTTTTGGACCCAATAGAACACTAAATCTTGGAGGTAAGAAGTACTGCCTTTTTATAGTTGATGATTACTCAAGATTTACGTGGGTTTTATGCTATTTCCTACATCAAAATTGATCATGGGGGAGAATTTGAAAATCAAATTTTTTAGATTATCTTTGAACAAAAAATGATTTTTCTTACTATAGGGTGTCAACAGCTACTGTAGCACCCGATTCTCTCCCTCGTTCTTGTATGCTGGTTTGGGTGTCTTCGATTGGTTTCCAGTGATTGTGGGCTGTCCGACCGTCCGATTGGCCTAATTTTTGGTAGCTGGGATCGTCGGCCCCTATCCTCCTCATTGTCCAGTGGGATTTGGGGTGGTGAATCCTGCTGTGAGCAATGACAGATCTGTAAAGAGCTGTAATGGCAGAAAACCCTACTTCTCGCAGGGCCTCTTCCTCGCGCCTGTCCTCGACGGGAATGGAGAAGGACAAGTGGGCTCCTGCAGCCTCTCGGAATCCCTCAATGGATCGTTGCAGGTCCCGTGATGCCCGTGTGGGAACAGACGGCCAGGGCAATCCTGAGAAGAGAAACGTCGCCTCCGTGGAAGGGAACCCTTCTCACCCGATTGCTCGTGGAGACATTCCCGCTCCACGGGAAGTTTTGGGTGCTGGGAAAGAGAAGCAATCCCATACCCATTGATGCCTCTCGGTAGAAGGTCACAAGATACCCGGCGGCCGTCCAAGCTCTTCTAAAGCTCCATCGATTAGGGCTGAATCTGCACAGCCTGTGGTAGTGCCAGCAAAAGCCTACCCACCTCCTGCTGCGAAATCTTCTCGTCGAAGCCATAGCAGGGGTCGCTCCAGAGCTCCTCGCCCTGTGAATGCTGAAGCTCCCCCCACGACTAAGCGCTCGTGGGCTGTTATAGCCAAAGCGGCTGAGAAAGGTTATTCTCTTTCTTACATTCCTCCTATCAAGGTTAATGGTAGCTCGGCCATTAGAATTCTTGATGAAATCCTTGAGGATTGTGACCCCAAATGGAAGGCTTGTCTGGTTGGGTACTTTGTTTGGAGGAGACTCCCTTTTCGGCTAACAGAATTAGTCGCTAAAGGCTTATGGGGGGCTCAACTAGTGGATGTTGTTGCTAATGCTGATGGTTTTTATTTTTTTCACATCCCGGATGATGAGTATAGGCGGAAAATCCTGGATATAGGTCACATAACGGTCTCTCAGATTCTAATGATGTTGCAGCAATAGCACCCCAGATTGGTGCTCAAAAGAGACCAGCATAATTCTATACCGTGTGGGTTAGACTCTCAGGTATTCCGAATGCCTTGTGGTCGGCTAGAGGCATTAGTTTGGTGGCGAGTGATATCGGTAAACCTCTCCATGTGGATCTTCCTACAGAGAAGATGAGTAGAATAGCTTATTCTCGGGTATGTATACAGATTAAGGCAAACTAGAATTTACCTGATACTGTCCAAGTTTTACTTGATGAGGATATGGAGCCTTGCTCTATCTTGGTCAAATATGAGTGGAAGCTAATCTCTTGTAAGAAATGTGGCATCTTTGGCTACCAATGTCAGCCTACAAATGCTGACCCTGGGCTTGCCAATGCTTCTGTTATGCCTACTGATGCTACGATGCCTGTTGTTGCGGTTGGGAATGACATTCGGGATCCTGACCAGCACATATCCTTGGCTAAGGATGTTAGGAATCGAAGCACTGGTGCTTCTAGGCGCATTTCCCCTGCACCAGTCACAACTAAGGCTCATTCCCCTGTTGTGCGTGGGAAAAAGCCTAATCCCAAGAATGCAGCTATCCCTATCGTTGAGGCCCTCGCTATTTTGGCTGACCAGTTGGGATCTTCTTCTTCATCCTCCTCGTCTGACCCAGAGGAAGTTGATCAGGCTGTAAGTGAAATTGGGAGTGACGAGGACTCTCCTTCCCCTGCCCCCCCTGTCACTCGGCGCAGGTCTTCCCCAGCACATGCACGTGAACCAGGAGGAACTTCTAATCCTGCCCCTGCTTCTCCGGTTATTCCTACCCCGGATGTTGTCCCTGAAAGTATTCCAAATTGCAGCCCACCGACTACTGTGACTAATGCCCCTAAATCTAAACGAGGAGGGGACAATAGGAGGAGGTAACGTTCGTGTAGCCTTATGTTTTTTGGATCTTGGAATATCAGAGGACTTAATGATCCTCTTAAACAAGCTAAGATTAGGAGTTTGGTTAAATCTAATAATCTTTGTTGTATCGGCATTCTCAAGACTAAGGTTTCGGAGCCTCTCTTTTTGAATATGTCTGGCCGCCTCATCCATGGCTGGAAGTGGCTCGCTAACTATGAATATTCTGACAGAGGGAGGATTTGGCTTGGTTAGGACCCTCAGCCTGTGAATTTTGAGTTACGGGCTACTTCAGCTCAATCTATCCATGGTTCTTTGCGGTTGCTTCCTCTGAATAAGCTGTGTTTTGTTTCTATGATCTATGCGGAGCATACCTTCATGGCAAGACGACCTTTGTGGTCAGACCTCATTCGTTGGAGTGAGAACTTAGATCTCCCTTAGATTGTCCTTGGTCACTTCAACGCTATCAGAGACCCTTCAGATAGAAGGGGCAGTTCCAATACTTGGCTACCCAGCTATAATGAATTCGGGGAAGGCCTAAACCACGTTGGTCTCGATGATCTTCGTTATATTGGCTATCGATTCACTTGGTCGACATCCTCGGGCACAACCAGAAAACAGCGCAAAATTGATCGTGCACTGGTTAATGGATGCTGGTGCAGTGAGTTCTCATATTCGGAAGCCAACTTCCTTGCCCCGGGAGTCTCGAATCACTCACCAATTATCATACGCATAGAGTCTCCTAGTAGCAGCAGGAGACCATTCAAGTTTTTTAACTTCTGGATGTCTCATCCTACTTACTCGTCTATTGTGGCACAGGTCTGGAACACCCCTCTGTTTGGCTCCCCGATGTTCATACTCTACAGGCGCCTGAAGCTGCTTAAAGCTCGGCTGAAGCTCTTGAACAAAAATGCTTTCTCGGACATATCGCTCCGCACATCCCGTGTAAGGGCAGACCTGCAGGCTGTCCAAGATGCTCTCGCCATTGATCCCAATAATCAAGAGCTGGCAAATATTGAGAAGACTCTGCTGCAGTCCTTTACTGATCTGCGCCTCAGCGAAGAATCTTTCTATAGTCAGAAGTCTCAAATCAAATGGCTCAAGGAAGGGGATCTAAACACCAAATTTTTTCACCAGTCGGTCAACAAGAGACAGCTTAGCAACAGACTTATCTCGATTGTTGACGACTCTGGTATTCTGATCAGCGACCCGCCTATGGTCTGCGATTTCGTGGTATCCTTCTATAAGGAGCTATTAGCTTCGGCTCCTGTGGCTGACCCTCCTTCGCTTGAGGACCTAAAGTCAGTAATTGCTTGTCCTTTGGATGATAATGAGATTGTATCTTTATCCCATGATGTATCTGAACTGGAGATTTGTAGCGCTATGTTTTCTATCCCCAAGGGTAAAGCCCTTGGCCCTGATGGATTTACGGCTGACTTCTTCCAAAATGCTTGGGAAGTCGTTGGTCTTTCAGTTGTGCATGCTGTCAAAGATGTTTTTTCGTCGGGTTGTCTGTTAAAGGAGACTAATGCCATCATACTCACGTTGGTGCCTAAAATCCCTAATGCTTCTGCGTTGAATGACTTCAGACCGATTGCTTGCTGCAATACGATCTACAAATGCATCATGAAGATCATTGCCAATAGAATAGCCAGGGTCTTGCCTTCTATTATTAGCTCACCTCAGAATGCATTTGTAAGGGGTAGACGCATCAGTGACAACATCATGTTGGCTCAGGAATTATTCTGCGGCTTCCATCATGTCCCTTACTTGCCGAAGTGTGCTATGAAGGTAGACTTCCATAAAGCCTACGACACAGTTGATTGGAGATTTCTGGAGTCTGTATTACTGGCCTTCGGTTTTCCATTGAAACTCACCCAATTGATCTTAACTTGTGTAAGATCTCCTATGTTCTCGGTGGCGATAAATGGTGAACTTCATGGATTTTTTCCTTGTGGCAGAGGTATACGATAAGGGGACCCAATGCCCCCTACCTCTTCACTCTAGTCATGGAGATCTTCTCGGGTATTATGGACACTCTTACTCGTCGGCCGGCATTTAAATTTTTCTGGAGATGCAAGAGTATCCGATTGTCTCATCTCTTCTTTGCGGATGATGTGTTGTTATTTTCTCAAGCTAATCTAGCATCCACTGCTTTACTGAAGGAAGGCATTGATAGATTTTCGGCTTGGTCTGGTTTGAAGCCGAATATGATGAAAAGTGAAATATACTTTGCTGGGGAATTGGAGGACCTAAAGGCTGGAATCATATGCTGCCTCGGCTTTACTGAAGGTACACTTCCATTTCGCTACTTGGGTGTTCCTATTATTTCATCTAGACTCTCCAAGGAAAACTGTGCATCGCTGGTGAATGCGATAACTACTCGGGCACAATCTTGGTGCCACTGGTTTCTATCTTTTGCTGGAAGACTGCAACTTATCAAATCTGTTTTACATGCTATACATGTCTTTTGGGCGAGGGATTTTACCCTCCCCAAATCGGTCCTCTCAAGCATAGAACGCATCTTAAGGCAATTTCTTTGGAAAGGACCTGAACTTGGCGTCGGAGGGGCCAAAGTTTCTTGGAATGATGTATGTCGTCCCAAGGCGGAAGGTGGATTGGGCATTCGTAAGTTGGCTGATTGCAATCGGGCAGCGTTGGTTAAGCATATTTGGCTTCTCTTTTCTGACAAAGAGTCCCTATGATGCAAGTGGATTCATTCAACATTCTTGAAGCTGAAGAACTTTTGGGTTGTGCGTAAGCCAACCGTTTGCTCCTGGTCCTGGAAGAAGATACTCAACTTGCGCCCTACTTTTGATATTGCCTTCCGCTGGCGCTTAGGCAAGGGGGACTCAGTCTCCTTTTGGTTTGACAATTGGCATCCTAGAGGCCCGTTGTATAAATTGTTCACTGACAGAGATATATATTGTTCCAGAATTTCGAGGGATGCTTGAGTAAGGGATTTTTACTCCATGGCCCCCCTCCCTTCCTCGATGTATTCCACCTTTTGCTCTTGGCCTGAGCCTCTGCCCCAGCTGGTGCCCGAGAGATGTGATAAGTTTCTGTGGTTGGGTCATCATTCTGGAATTTTTTCCATCTCCTCGGCTTGGGAGTACATTCGTGATAAAAGGCCTTTGGTCTACTGGGATTCTTTCGTATGGGACTGCAGGATTATTCCTCGCTACGCCTTCCTTCTTTGGATAATCACTCTGAACCGATTGCCCACCCAGGTGATGTTGCTCGGATATGGTAGAATTGAGCAGGGGCTTTGTGCCTTTTGCAACCTCAGACCGAATTCCATCGATCACTTGTTCTTTGCTTGCAGTATTGTTGGTTCCTTGGCACGGTTTTGGGCATCTAAATGCTACCTTGTCTGGTCCAACCAATGCTGGCAAGACAATCTTCGGTGGGCTGTCAAGGCTATCGGTGGCCAGCAGTTTCACCAGAAAATTGCACGGTTTTCATTCGCTGCTATGTACCACCTTATTTGGACGGAGAGGAATAATATCTTGTTCCGTAATCAGACCCTCTACTAGCCGGCACTTGAGAAACACTTGAGCAAGTCGGTGAGGGATAAAGCCATGTCCCTCAAGCCGGTTGTTGATACGCAACGCAACAAGAGGATCCAGCGGAGCTAGGGTCTTCCTCTGACCATTTTTGGCTGACTAGACTTGTTGCTTGATGCTGGTCGTTATGGTTCTTACTGCTGCTCGTAGCCTTATTTGTTGTTTGGCTTATTCCTTGTCTCGGTTCTGGTGTTGTTCGCTGATCAGGGATTTGCTGTTCTGTTCTGGCCCTTGTTTTCTCTCGGGCTGCTTGTTTGTGTCTTGTAGTCTTTTCGCCTGTGTTTCTTCGGCTGTTTTGTATTTTTTGTAGCTCCCGTGCCGCTACACCCTCGCACCCTTCGGGACACCCGCATGTGTCGCATTGGGTACGAGGTTTGTTTCGGGCTTAGGCTGTATTTTATTTGGGAAAGTTAATATAATTCTTACCTTACAAAAAAAAATGATTTTTCATATTTTCAGTATTTTTCAGCATTTTTATTTTCAAAAATTCATAGAAAATCAAGCAAAAATCAAAAAATTGAGAAATAAACTTTGGAAGCCTTGGCCAAGTCTAAAAACCAATTTTGAACAAAAATTTATTTTTCCATATTTTTTATTTTTAATATTTTTCGAAAAATACAAAAAAACTTGAAAATTTGGGAAAAATAACATTTAAGGCCACAAAAATACACAAAAATAGTCTATATTGTTATTTTAAATCCTTTTCATGTTGGCCATCGCAAATTCAAAAAAATCCAATTTGGGGACATGTGTTCCTTCACTAGCATAATCTAGAATCAGGACTAAAAAATTCAATTTGAGTCAATTTATTTTTATTTTCACTTTTAGGAGTTGTGACATTATCCTCTAATAGTCCAAATTTTTCAAGGGCCTAGATCGGAGCACCTTCTGCGATCACCCGTCGAGCGTTATTCAATGGCGAGAGAGAACGGCGCATCTGTAATAGAGGTCGACGACTCCCAATTAGATCCCAACATGCAGAAATTCTCCATCAATGTGTTGTAGCTCTTGAAATCTGCTCAGATACAACACGATTTGCATCACAGAGATTACACTCGCTATCGGAGATACTGCACAGCTCGTCTTAGGAGGTTGTACAGATCACTAGAGTTCACGAATGGCTATGGTAGATACGCACGGAAGGCCATGATGGAATCCTGTGTCACTAAAGTCAAGTTTCTTCATTTAGTTCTCTACACTGCATAGAGGGCTTGGAGTCATGCAATGGAGAAAAGACAACTTTTGGATGGTCCAAATTCTCGATAATGTATACATTTGATTGGTAGGCTGAGGAAGGCTGTAAAGTGGGCTACCTTATTCTCACAGTTATGCTCCGTGAAAGGAGATTCGCGGACATCTTTAGAAGCTGAGGCCTATGCTTCCTATATGAAAGCGAGCCTTTTGTTTGAGCAAGATCGGAATTGGGATACTACATTGATGAATTTTAAGAGTGCCAGGGCTATTTATGAGGAACTAGGTAAATATGGGGACTTAGAAAATCAAGTGTTGTGTCGTGAGCGAGTTGAGGAGCTGGAACCTAGCATTCGATATTGCATGCACAAAATTGGTGAGTCCAATCTCCAAACCTCTGAATTTCTTCATACTAGGGAGATCGAAGGACCAGCGCTCGACCTTTTCAAAGCAATACTAGAGGTGATCATGGCTGAAGCAAGAACTGAACAGGCCGCATCGCTGATGGAGTTCCATTGGCTTGGTCATAGATTTCCTATTTCAAATGCAAAAACTCGAGTTGCCATTTTAAAGGCACAAGATCTAGAGAAAGATTTGAATGGTCCCGCAGCAGAATCCCTTTCATCAGAGAAAAGATTGACCGTCTTTGACAAAATATTTGCTGCTTATAATGAGGCGAGGAGTTGCATCAGAAGTGACCTGGCCAGTGCTGGAAATGCTGAAAATGTGAAAGATGGCCTAAATGGTCTTGACAAGGCTGTTAGTACTTTACTATTACAACAAACCATTGAGCGCAACCAGCTTTTGGTCAGCATTGCCGAGAGTAAACTCATTAAATGGCAGACGAGGAAAAAAAGAGGTATCTTCATGGAGGGGGAGGGGCTAAAAAAAAAAGCACTCTCTCTCTCTCTCTCTCTCTCTCTCTCTCTCTCTCTCTCTCTCTCTCTCTCTCTCTCTCTCTGCGAAAAGGAGCAAGAAGAGCAAAGGAGATCTAAGAGGGGACTTTCGGTGGAAGAATTAAAAAAAAGATGAGTGGGATGAATGGAGGGAAGTGAACGGCACTTGATGGATGGTTGGTAGAGAGAGAGAGTAAGGACATCCTGAGTGGACCGAAAAGAAGAGAAAATGGGGGACACAATCTAGTGGTAGTGGGGGGAGTCTTTTCCTGGAGAGGCGATGGCTAAAAGAGGAGCCTGGAGGTGAATTTCCAGAGGAAGGAATCTAAAGATATCTCAAAATCTGAACGAGTCTACCGAACGTGTAAGGGATGGTGAGAGGCACACAGGGGAGAAGGGAGGTTCTGGGACCGAAGCTCTCAACGTGGCAACTCCATTGCAAAGGACATCAACAAGTGTCCCGCATGACTCAAGTCAAGAGACCTTCCCCTTCTCGTCCATGCAGAACACCTCTCCTCTCTTCACCAACCTGCCTTCTTCCATCTTGCTCACCTTCTCCATCGTTTTCAATTCTTCACAGACCCCTCAAAACACTTGGCGGCATAAAAAAAAGGAATGAGAGAGAGCTACAGAGACACAGGGGGATGGTTGTTTGGAAGGAGGGGGTTTTCATTGAACCAAAAGCAACATCTTCCCTATTGTAGTCAAGGAACTTCGAGGGAGGGATAGATGGTTATGGTTATAGATGTCCAAGTCTTTCGAAGGCATGGTAGACTTATGCTCTGAGCAAAAGCAAATAGCTTCAAGAAGGATGAGAAACTGAAAATAGAAAGGAAGGTCCGTGGTAATGGAGGATTTTTGCCTCACCTACTCAGATACATGAAGAATCTCTATCTGGCCCTAGAAATGGAGACAAGATGTAGCTACAATATGTTCATCTGTGTCAGTAGCCAACCTACACTTCCAGTCCATCATTTTCAGTTGGTGACATCAAGAAACTACATGGCGTCATGCATTCGAGAATCCTGAGTTGCCAAGCGCATTAGATACAAAGGGAATTGTTTTCCTTGGACCTCCTGCCATATCTATGGTAGCACTAGCAGAAAAAATTGGTTCTTCTCTAATTGCTTGAGCAGTTGATGTGCCTACTCTTCCATGGAGTGGTTCTCACGTGAAAAATGTCTCCCGATAGCTGCCTGGCATCAATCCCAGATGAAATATATAGGGAAGCTTGTGTGTACACGACAGATGAGGCAATTGCTAGTTGTCAAGTTACGGGTTACCGTGCAACGATTAAGGCATCATGAGAGGAGGAGGTAATTATCCCTTGGGGATGACAAACTCTGGCTTGGGAGAATTCGGCAACAGGGGAAGAGAAAGGACTAGGCTAACAAAAATTGCTTCATGGTGCAAGGGAGCACGTCAGCTCACTCCTTGCTGTCGGCGCCCCCACATTCAGACAAAGAATCTAGCTTCGATGAGTTCAATGGAGCTTCCTTCACTGGGGCGGTTTTCAATCTGTCTACAACAACCGTCGATGCAGGAATCCTGGGGTTACCGACAACCATGAAAGCGTTGGGTCTCGGTCTGGGGATTGCCACGATCAACTTCATGGCTTTCTTAACCAGTGCATCCATTGATATGTTGCTCCGGTTTAGAAGGGCGAGGCAAATCTTGGCATTGCCACCCCCACCCCTGGCTAAACGATGATATTGAGCTGGTCAGCTACAAGTGCAAGGGTTCGCAGGCTTTCCTTGTCACTGCTGAGTCTCAGTCGTATACCTCTGTCCGACGGTGATGCCAGCTGTACTGGGAGTTTCTTATCATCTTCTTCTTCCAGTTCCAACCCTTATAATTATTACCTTCATCATGTTGCCAACGCTTCCAATACCACCTTGGGTCGGTTTTTTACCTCGCGATCCCTCTCGAGTGCTTCAAGTGAAGTCGAGAGCACCGCATATTCGAGGATAGAAATGGCATTGGACTCGGTGGTCAAAGATTTTCATTGTCTCCAGCAGCCCTAACTACTTGCTTTCCTGGCAAAACAAGCCTCCTTGCAAGACTTGGGGTTCTGGATTTGTCATTCCTGGGAAAAGAATTATCACTGACGCTCATGTAGTAGCTGACCTTATTTCAAGCAAAAGAAAGCTAAGTATTCTCCTTACTTTCTCTAGCTTTAGACACAAACTAGCATAGATTCTCTACACTGAACCTTCCATTATCTTTTAACTTGAACAGCAACTCCATATCAACGGTGAATCTTATGGAAGCGCAAAATTGGCCTGGACAAGCTCCTTAGCACGCACAAATTTCTTAGCTAATCTGTCTTCGAGCTTTGGCTCGAATTATCGAACTAATTTTTGTATCTTTCATTTAAAAGATCCGAATCCTAGATCTCGGTAGGCTCTGCCTCCTACTTGGGCGTAAAGATCTCTTGTATCTATTTTATGCGGTTTAATTTTCATATTATCAAACCCCAAAATCGGTAGGCCGAGCCACCTACTAGAAGTTCTTTATTTACTGCTTTCTGTATTCTATTTTCTGCAGTTTAATTTCCATATTATCAAACCCCATAAATGGTGGGCCGAACCCCCTGCTAGAGGTTCTTTATTTACTGCTTTTTATACTCTATTTTCTGCAGTTTAATTTTCATATTATCAAATCCCAGAATTGGTGGGCCGAGCCACCTGCGAGAGGTTCTTTATTTACTACTTTCTGTACTCTATTTTATGTGTTTTGGTTTCTACACCATCGAATCCTAGAATTGGTAGGTCAAGCCACCTGCTAGAGGTCCTTTATTTACTGCTCTCGGTACTCTATTTTATGCATTTTGGTTTTTACACCATCGAATCCCAGAATTGGTAGGCCAAGCCACTTGTTGGAGGTTCTTTATTTACTGCTTTATGTACTCTATTTTATGCGTTTTGGTTTCTATTTTATCAAACCCCATAATCGGTAGACTGAGCTACCTGCTAGAGGTCGTAATACTACACAAAAGTCGTTAACTCACTCCTTTCTTCAGCTTCAAGAAATTTTTAATGCTTACCTTTATATACTGCTTTTTATATTGCATCTTTTAATATTGCGTTTATATTCATAATATTTTGCATCGTTAGTCTTATTTAATTCGAAAATACTAAAAAATGTCATTCATGTGCATTTCATATAGTATAGCTCATGCATATTTTGCCATGTCGCATACATATTCGTATTATAATTTTCTATATTTTTCGATCCAAACCCCAGATCGGATAAGCTCTACCTCCTACTTGGTGGTATAAAAATCTCATGTATTCTGTTGATTGATTTTGTGATACGTATGTTGTATTCATATGTCACGTACGCATGTCACATATGTACGTCATATTCGCATGTCACGTACATACGTCGTATTCGTATTGTCATTAATTCATGCATATTCATTCAAAAAAAGTTCAAAAGAAAAAATTTCAAAAATTAGGAAACGAGCCATTTCGACGGGCCAATCCTATTTTTGATGATTTTCCTTTCTGATCTTTTAAAATAATGATTTTGCCCCTTATAGGTATTTGTCTTGAAAAGTTCCAGAAAATTCAGAAAAAATCCCAAAAATTAGGAAACGGACCATTTCGACTGGTCAATCTTATTTTTGATGATTTATTTGTGTGTCACGTACGCATGTCCGCGTTCACATGTCGTGTACGCATGTCCACATATACATAATTCGCATACACATGTTACATACGCATATCCATGTACGCATGTCGCGTTCGCACATCCAAGTATGTATGTTGTGTTCGCATATCGTATTCGTGTGTCTTCGTATCCACATGTCATGTTCATACGTCTTCGAATCCGTTTACTGTATTCATATGTCTTCATATTCTCCTGTCTGTATTCGTATACCTACCTACACATGTCCACATACGTATGTCGCGTCTGCATGTTCGCGTTGGTATGTCGCATCCGCATGTCTGTGGTCGCGTGTTGTATTTGTATATCTACGTTCATATGCCGTATTTGTGTGTCCGCATTTGCATGTAACGTACATTCATGTTTGCATATCATATTTGTATATCTATGCTCGCATATTCATGATTACATGTCCGCGTTCACATGTATACATTCGCGTGTCTATATTTACATATTCATGTTTTGCTTATCCATGTATCCATTACCATCCATGCATTCCATCTAAAAAGTGAAAATACAAAAAAAAAAAAAAAAGAAACACCTCACTAGAGCCTTAGGAGTAAACCAAACCTAAGTTACCAAATAAGGATATCTATGAAATTAATGTACCGAAAGGGCATTAGTTTTAATTAACTAGTGTAACTAAGTCTCCGAACTCATAATCTCTGCTTCGTAGAAGTAATTTAGTTCTCCTATTAATTTACCTAGGTTTCTAATCGACCTACCAAAAAATGATTAGTGGCGACTCCAAATTCCAAAATCATTTGAACAAAAACCAAAGTTGCGATTCGATAGGGCTTGGGAGAGTCCGTATTAGGCTAGTCAATCTAATTAACCTGATAATCCGTTAATCTGAAATTTTCCACTATTGAAAATTTTTAAGGTCGTGACAATGACAGCAAAACCAAAAGAAACAAAAGATCCAAATAAAGCTCAAGATGTAAGATTCAACAAAAATTGGAAACATAAATACAATCATCCCAATGAACTTATAATTGGAAGCTTGGATGAAGGAATCAAAACTAGATTTAAAAAATTCGAGAATGCAATGAGCAACATAGCACTTATTTTTGAAATTAAGTCGAAAGAAATTGAAGAAACCCTTGTTGATGAAAATTGGATTAATGTAATGCAAGAAGAACTCCATCAATTATAAATCAACAATGTCTGGGACCGTTTATTAAGATCCAAAAATTGCCCCATGATAGGAACAAAATGGTTGTTGAGAAACAAGCTAGATAACAAAGGAAAGGTGGTAAAAAATAAAGCAAGGCTAGTGGTAAAAGGATACTCGCAAGAAGAAGGAATAGACTATGATGAAACCTACGCACTAATTGCCAGGTTATAGGCCATAAGGCTATTCTTGTTTATGCTTATTACAATGACTTTAAATTTTTCAGATGGACGTAAAAAGTGCATTCTTGAATGGTTACATCATAAAAGACGTTTATGTCGAACAACCACCTAGCTTTGAGGAACCAAGAGGAAAGGAACTTGTATATTCCTTAAAGAAAGTTTTATATAGCTTAAAGGAAGAACCTCATCCTTAGTATGAAAGCTTTCAATCTAAAAATAAGTTTGTAAAAGGTAACATTAATACTACTCTTTTTATACAAAAGCAAGGCAAAAATATTCTTCTTGTTCAGATTTATGCTGACGATATTATTTTTTGCTCCTTTGAGCATCTATGCAAGAACTTTTCCAAAGTAATGTAGGATGAGTTTGAGATGAGCATGATGGGAGAACTGAGATTCTTTCTTGGACTTTAAATTCAACAAACCAAGAAAGGAACATTTATTCATTAGGAGAAATATGCTTTCGAGATTATCAAGAAATTTGGTCTAGCAAGAAGACATAAATTCCAATGTCACATTCATTAAAGCTTGATAAAGATGAACAAGGAAAATAATTGATCAAAAGCTATATTGTAGTATGATGAGCTCGATTCTATATCTAACAGCATCAAGACCATATATTCCATATAGTGTATGCTTATGTGCAAGATTTCAAACAAGCCCAAGAGAATCATATCTCTCTACTATAAAGAAAATCATCAATATATCAGAACATATCCAGCTTATGGACTCTGGTATTCAAAAGATTCAGACTTCATTCTAAAGGGATATTTAGATACAGATCTCGTAGGATGTAAGATTGACAAAAGAGAACTTCTAGAGCTTATCAACTTACGGGAAGTATGTTGATCTCATAGTACTCCAAGAAGCAAAGTACAATTGCTCTTTTCATGGCAAAAGCAAAATATGTATCTCTGGGAAGTTGTTATGCCCAGATTCTATGGCTAAAAGAGACTATGGAGTTGAAGATTCGAATGTGAAAATCAAGTGTGATAATACAAGTGCTATAAACTTGACAAAGAATCCAATTCTACATTCAAGGGCAAAACACATCGAGATTAAACATCACTTCATATGTGATCATGTTCAGAATGGAGATATTCATATTCAGCATGTTGACATGAAGAATCAGCTTGCGGATATTTTCACTAAACCACTTGATAAGGAGTCTTTTAATTATATTTGCAATAAACTAGCTATTTTTAATACTTTTTCTTGAGTCATGTTAGAAACAAGATCTCCATCGCTTTTAGAATCATAATTGCAGGACACTCGTTCAGAAGCTAAGGTTAGTTATTCACACCATCCTTAATTTTTGAATTTCATGGAAATGCAAGGACCTAAGGTATGTTTTCTAAATTTCTAAATATATATCTTGTTGATTGATTGATATAATATATTATCTTTGGATTATTTTCTTCGAATTTTATTCTAAAGTGATTTTATTTTGAAAGATAACCGTTTTACAATTTTCTTTTCTTTTTCAAAATTTTGAAAGAATTCGAACCATCACCTTCTTTAAGAAAAACCCTATTTATGTCAAACCTCACTATCTCTCATTCGCTCTCTCAAACTTTCTTCTCTTAGAAAACCCTTCGCTTTCTTTCCCTCTCACTCAAAACTTCTCTCTTATTTCTTCATAAAATCCTAAATTTTTCTTTGATGGCTCCTAAATCATCCTCCTCTACAAGTAAGAATGTTGAGAAAAGCGAGCAATGGAGAAGACAATCGTCGCGGTTAACAAAAGGCAAGAAATCTCGAGACTTGACTCCCGTGAAGAATATAGAGATAGAGAAGGTCAAAGGCAAAAGCAATGATCTTATGATTACAGGTATTTCTGAGTATCTGTATGATTAAAGGGTTGTGCTAGCACACTCTATTAAGCTCCTGTATGATGCTTTTCAAGAAACCCTGTTCTAGTGATGAAATGATTGGTAAACTCCTAACTATCCACAAGTTTTCTAGCGAAGTAGATTATTTGAAATTGTTGGATATGCCTCTGCAAACCTTTACTCCTATTGCTGTTGAAATTCCTAAGAAAGTGTCTAGAAAAGGAAAAAAAAAAGTTGTGGTCCCTGATGTCCCAAAGCCTAAGATGACCCCATCTAAAGGAGTAGTTATTCAGGATTTTGTTGAGGAAGGAAGTAAGGAAAAGACAAAAGGAAGATTTGAAGACGACGATGATGTCATTTACAAAAATTTCAAAAGAAGGGTGTCTTGCTGTGTCAAAGACAAGAGTTTTAAAAGCCGCTATTTTTTGTCATTGAAGCATGTGGACAGGTACGAAGCTCTAAAGAAGCGAGCTGTAATGACATACAGAGTTTTTGATGTGAAACATTTTGATAGAGTTGGTATCCTTGTAAGGAAACACCTGGAAGAGATGAAGTTAAAAGATTTTGTAACTATTAAAGCACATATTTTTCCTGATCTAGTGGCTTACTTCTATTCTATGCTATCCTTTACTGGTTCAAACTCTATTTATAACATTGGGGATGACCAGTTTAATGTACATGTGAATGAGTTAGCAAAACTTATGGAGGTAAAGCAAAGTATCTTCAAGCCTATCGACATTCAGCCAGAGGCAACATACAGCTATTTAATAGGGAAGGAAAATTACAGTCGAGACTCAAAGGCTCATGTTACCTACAATAACTTTCCTCTCAAGCATGTGATCATGCACAAGGTTGTGATTGAATGCCTACACCCGAAGCCCTCCTCAAAAACAGACATATCCAAGTTTGAAGCCAAACTTATGTGGGCCTTATTGACTGGCTATGATTTTTTTCTTGTGCACACTATCCTTCTCCATATGTATAGGACTATGCATAAATAGAAAGGTCAATTGCCCTATGGAGGTCTCATTTACTTGATTCTGATGCACCACAAGTGAAGCTTCTTGGAGAGCTAATTCGGAGATAAACCCCATTCAAATCGGTTGGTGAAAATATGATTCAGAAAATGGGTTTCAAATTATCTGATGAAAGTTGGTTCAGCAAGAACAATGAAGAGGTTTTAGTGGAGCTAAAAATAGAGCAGACAAAAAAGCCTACAAAAAGAAGAAAAATAGTGGCAACAAAAGGAAAGGAAGTGAGTGTTCAAAGTACATCCTCTAAAGAAGAAGCGATAGAAGAAGACGCAGACGAATCATTGAGAGAAGATGAGGAGAGAACTCCCACTGCATCATATGAGGACACTAAAAGTGTCAAATCAGACGAAATTGACCATGACAATGGTCAAGAGGAGCAAGGAGCATACGCAAAAAAGAAAAAAAACACATGAGCAAGAGGTTCTTAAGGATAAAGAAGAAAACATCCCTAAAACTCATGTAGGTGGAGAGGAAGCAGAAAAGATAATTGCCGAGAGGGTAGAAAAAGAAGCACAAATGGTTAAGGATGAGTATGTGGCAGTATGGGAAGAATAGATAGATGAGAGAAAAACTATAGATATTCTGGTTGCCAGAGAGAGGAAGAGATCATCCTCTAAATCTAAGGATATAGAGATTGACAAGGTTGATGAATCCCTTATCACAAGTGCCAAGTCCACTATAGATACTCCTGAAAAGCTAGCACATATTCAGGGAGAGCAACCACAGAATGTAGATACCTATATTTTAGTACAGAACCAAAAAGAATCTGCTACTAAAGAACAACCCAAGGAAACCAAGGTAGATGCTAATCAAATTGAAGAAATTTAGATTGATGTTGTTCAAAAGGAGAAAGTTGCTAAGGAACTTCGAGGAGAGAAATCTAATGCTCAAGAGGAGCCACCTGTAGAGAAGATCACGAAAGAGCTACTCATGAAAATTGAATCTATTATTGCTGAGAGTACTAAAGAAAGTTCAAATGCACCCCCTTCTTAAATTCAAGGGAACAATATTTTGCAACGTGTCTTGGATATGATTTCTAAGGGAAAGGCTCAAATGATTGGTGAGGAAAGAACTAAGACTCCTACTAGGAAACATAATCCAAAAGAGACATTGAATGCTTTTGTTAAAGAACTAACGGATACGAAGTCACTACAGAGTCTACTTCAAAAGGACATCCAAAAACGTAAGGTTGGGATGCTTTAAAGGCTGGAAGGGATGGAGAAGCTACTTGAGAGAAAGCTAAGCACATTCTTGGAAATGCTTAGCAAGTATTGCCGCCTCTTCTGCGCTCAACATGTCAAGTCTGAATATCTACACACTAATTAGAGATGAGAGAATCAGTAAAGAGTTTCCAAACAATGCAAGCCCTTAAAGACTTTTGCCTCTCTTCTTGTTGGGTTGAGCAGAGTACCTTAAGACAAACATAAAGATGCAAAAAAGGAGCGTGACAAAGAGCTTGTTAATGTTCTTCCTCTTCAACTAAACAAACTCCACCTCCATCTTATTGAAAAATGTTTTTCAAATAGCCCATGTTTGACTTTCTTTTCTTATCATCTAATGTTTCCTTTGTGGACATATTTTGTCACAACCTTATTATGATCTGACAACATTGCTAGTTAATATTAGTCTGGCTTGCTATTACTTTATTCTTGCTTGCTAATCACAAAATGGGGGAGAAGCTACCTCAACTTACAGGGTTACAGGACTTTTACATACATGTGCAAACACATAACGCAAATGCAAGTTATCTTTTTCGTGGAAGAAAATATTTATGCCAAAATGAAGTACCCCGTTAATAACAAACATACAGTGATATTTTTCCACTCCTTAAGTGCTTATATTACACCGACATATTTTTTAGATGCATATCTTTTGAAAAAGTTTCACATAGTTTATAAGTTTATATCTTTGTGAAATATTTTCTGAGCTTAACCCTAATCAAATATTTTTCATAATCTATTTTTATTGAAGAAGTTTTGTCATCATTAAAAAGGGGGAGATTGTTGAGAAAATCTTCTTTTTGAATATTTTGATACTGATAAAACTTTCATTCTCTAGAAAGAATCTGGTTAATACCAATAAACTTCTATTACAAGAATGAACACGTGAACAAAAGCTTATATTGTTCCAAATATGGCGTTCAGACTCAAGGTGTGGTTGTCGCATACTTATTTCAGATATAGTCAAAGTATTTTATTTAGACGGAAGAAGATATTGCCTCTGAAAACTAAATCTCGAGAAGATTTATGTGATACGTTAGCAAGGATTTTACTGAAGCTCAGAGTCACTATTCAAATCTATTCTGATTCAGAAAGCCTATTCTTCTGAAGATTGCTTCTGAATAATGTTCGGATTCTGTAGTTTCTTTTTTGGGTAAATTCTGAAGACCCACATTTGGCACGTTTCCGATTTGGCCATGGCTTTTATGGAAGTCTATAAGATTTGATTGACAAATTTATTCTCCAATTAAATCAAGTAAATATCCTTGATTGAATATTACCTTCCAAGAACAAGATATCCAAGAGATTTGAATTAATTCTACTTATGAAAACTAAGGATTTGGTTGTATAGACAACTAAATCTAAAGAGTTCAGACTCTACTCCAATGGCTACTTAATCTTTCCAAATACAGGCTCATTCAATCAGGATTGATAGCATTCAATCCGCAATTGAGGAGCGGTCCTTTGAAGGACCTTGGTAATGGCTAATTCAAGGTCAAACGAGTATAAAGGCTGTTGCAGTAGTGAAGAACTTACTAGTTTCAAAGTGTTGAGTTGTTTAGATTCACATTCTCTTGTTCTCGAGAGCCGAAAAATTTCATCTTTGGCAGTAAAAAGTGTGACATCTCTTTTAACCTTTCAATGATTAACAGTGGAATATAGCCAATCCACTATCATCGTGGGATAGTAAATGTAGGCTTATTAAAGCCAAATCACTATAAATTTGGCGTGCATTTCTCTCTACTCCAAACACCTTTTAGCTTTGTGCACATATTATTTTTGAACCTATTCTGTTTTAATTTTCAATTAGTCTAAATTCTGCAAATTAGTTTCAAAATTGTTCAGAATCACCTATTCACCCCCTTTAGGTGATATTGGTAGAGACAACACGATGCAAATTATATTTAGAGGATCAAAAGTTTATAAACATGCAAACTGACTAGCAATGTTAGACTCCTCCATCACAACATAAATTTACCACAAAATTTACAAGGGCAAAAAGGGAGCTAATCACCTCATAAGCCAAAAAAAAAAAGAAACTCATCAGCAGGGAGAAATCGGGTATGAGGATCACTCAAACTCGCCAACATTCGTCCTGTCAATTCGTGAACCTTTGATCTTGTCGGGATTGAAACACTCAGTATGTCTTCCTTCCTCCGCTGCAAATAGAGCAAACAGAACAGCTCATTAATTCACTCCACTTAAAGCAAAAAATTCATAGGGAAGAGGAAAACCAAAAGACCGATGAAATTAGCATTGAGAGAGAGAGAGATTTCTGCCATGCTTCAGGCGACCAGCGACAGCGACCGGTACCAAAGAAGCTTTCATTGACGATATTCCTAGCTTCCTCCACGGTTCTCTCATTTGTCACTCGCTTGGGCACAACGCCCGCCCCATCCTCTTTCTTCTCCTTGCGTAAGTATCCACCGACGGTTCGGACTTCATCGTTCATGCCAGAGAAGACTCTGTTGCAATTGACGGAGGCGAGAACAGGAGGCTGAACGAGAGAGCTCCAAACAACCTGGTGGAAATGAGCTTCCTCTGTGCCAATGAGGTGCAGAAGAGGACGGGAGTGGGGGTGGCGGCACGAGGGGAGAGAGAGGCTGAGCCGAAGGGAGCGGTAGCGAGAGAGAGATGGAGGAGTTGCAGAGGAGCAATCACAGCCTCATATTACCGTTGGGTCGTAGCTTGTGGTTTGACTTTTAGTCGCTGAAGCAAGACGGAAAATGAAGATAGGTTTTGCGAAATTTTTTTTTATTATTTTGACAAAAAAGACAAGGAGAAATTTGTTATTATTATCTTTTCCGTAAGTAGGCTTGGCCGGGCTCCGATCGGGCCTGCTTGGGCCTGACCTATAGACGTCCTACTCAGAACGCCCAAGGGGCAAGTGCCCAAACCTGTCTATCGGGCCACCCTTTTTTTAATGTTGTAATCTTTCAAATTTCAGCTGAAAAAATTAAATAAGTATGAAAAACAAAATTTAGGGTTTTGTGTTATTTTATTTTATTGCTATATTTACGAGTTAATATACTATTTTTTTTACGCTGCTTTAGATATTTGGGCTTATTTTATACTATTAGTGTTCTATGAATTTTACATCCCAAAGCAAAATCATTAATGAAAAGTAATTGATTAATTATTTTAATACATGTATGGGCGTGATGGACCTGAAGGCCCTTGCTTAGGCTTGGCTCGCCCACTGATTGGGCCTATAAGTTTTTACCAGACATGCTGATCAAGTCTAGTTTTGATACACTTTTTTGCAGTTTTTTTGTTAGGGATATGCCTATTGGAAATCTTGAAACTTATTGTGAAAGCGCAATTGTTTCTGAAAACTTTTGAATAGTGCAATCAAATGTAATAATTGCAATCAAGTATCTTCATTAATTCCGTTTGATTTGGAGCACTATGCTGATATGGCTTTTTTAAATTATTTTTCGGAAAAAGAGGCGCTAAGGCAAATACTATGTCAGCCATTTCAAGGGTAAAAAGACATTTTGGACTTCCTAATTCACTCATTATACTTTTCTGGTCCAAAGAAGACTAAGGCCAATGCACTTCTACTTGTTATTTCGTCCGATTCATGCTATTTTGGACCTCAGCATGAAGTAACCTCCCTGTTAGGAGCAAGCTTCATCCCTTCAGATTCTGCTAGTGATGGTCAATAAGTTCACATACATGAGTCACATGTCTCGCTCTCTCCGCACGGCTAAAGCATATGGGTGGTATACACCCACGAGACTTTGCACTGCAAAAGGGTCGTTTAGGACCAGCAATGAACAAATCCTTTTGGACCAGCAATGAACAAACTGAAGATATTCTGTTGTCTATGAGGGACCAAAGACGTGGGCCTCTCAAATCAAGGGATGAGTAAAAAGAATTGTCCAGACCACACCAAACCGACTAGTTAGGTCTGGTTTTCGGTTTCATAAAATTAAAATCAATAATTGTAGGTTCGATTCTCAGTTGCATGGGTAAAATCGCCCACCTAGACCGCCCATTTTTGTTAATTTTAATTTCATTCCTTAGAAATCTATAAAGAAACCATTTAAACTTTTAATTGTTATGCATACTTCTACATATTTAAAATGTGAATGTGTTTCAAGCACGTGCAACCAGTTCAACTAGACTAGCCAAGAACCAAACTAGTCAGTCCAATTCTAGGTACCACCCATCTGATCCTTGATTTTGGGGTGGACCGAATCAGACAGAACCAAACACCCTACACCCTTACTCATACCTCATATATCGTGAGGCATGAATTTTGCTAAGATGAGAGGGCTTCGAATCGCCCGAGTGAGAGAAAACCCTCACACCACACAAACCAAAGAAAAAAAAATAGCAAATAATAATTATAGTAATGGGCCCCAGAATAGGCTCTCTTGTGCTTGTGCCCAACATAAAGGATCTTTCGCTTTCCACCAAGTCTTTGTAGAGCTTATCTATGACGCACTCGCACTCCAACAGTATGTTGGTCTGTAGGAGGATGTCTGTTCCCCTGTTACATCCTTGGAGGTACTCATGCACAAACAAAACATGTCCCTTCAGATCCAAAAGAGCGATGGGACTTTCTTCTTTTGGTGATAAGTTTAGGCCCAAAGTTGAGATCTCGATGAGTTACCTGATATGTCAAAGTGGGAGTTTTTGTGGCAATGAATGGTACAAGCTCTTGTAAGTTTGAAAAGATATGAGCTTTGAGTGGTAAAACTTGATTGGAATCCTTTCAATGGAATTGGCTACATCAAGGTTCGGACATTTAATGAACGAGCTTATTCTTTAGGAACAAATGTCCTTGTAGATGTAATTTATGTACTACTTTTGAACCTGAGCAAAATCGATGGATACCCCCATTGCATTTCGCAATTCTGTCGTACTTTTGGTCATAATTGCGTCCGAACTGATTTAGTGTGGGTACAATGAAAGGGTTCGATTTTCTCTAAGACAAAATCAGACTTAAGGTTTCATTTCCGATTGGAAGGTTATTTAGTTTTACTTAATCAGATTCTTCCTTTGAGTCAGTTTTATTGATCCCTTTGAGCGTCTTCTATTCTATTCTATCTATTTCCATCTTAGTGGTCCCTTTTTATCTCTTGTTGTCGTTCTAAGTCCATTCTGCATTATATGCTATTAGAGGCTCGATCCGTGTGCGTTTCCATCACTACATGACAATCTAAGAGTCAAATTCAAATTATGCATTTTCTATTATTATAAGTTGATTCAGCAAGTCCAAGCCTTCAATGTATCCTTTTGATTTTTTAGGAAGAAATTCAAAGTCTTACGCTCTGTCTATTTCATGAAAAATAATTTTCAGAAAATAAATTTCAAATTTTTCAGCCCTTGATTCATGGAAAATCAAGAAAAACTAATCAAGGAAATAATATTTTTTTATTTTCTTCCTTTGCTGGTCGCCGGCCACTGGAAAGGCCAGCAACCAGCTACCATTGCATTGATCAAAACACATTGAATAATTATCCTTGATGTGTTGGTGGGCCTGCACTTCCCGAGCTAAGTCTGAGTTACTCCTTTTTGGCCTATGAAATTGAGGAGCTAAATCAGCAAGGGAGGCACGAGCTTGCCCAAGCTCGAACCTCGCTGGTTATGGCGATGTGAGGTGAGGCCTTGCTCAAAGCTAGTAAGGTTGAGCCTCACCTGACTAGTCACTAGTTGTCGCTATGGCCAGCAATAGGCAAAGGTAGAAAGAAAAGGGAAAAAAAGGAAAAGAAATACAAAAATTAAAAATTATTTAAAAATTTCATAGCTAAAATGTTATTGACAATTTGGAAGTTTTTTTTTTGTAAAATTATGGAAATTGTTCGCTTTAATGCCGACCTTGCCTCATAAGAATGTCAAGTCCATGTCAGCATTTTCTAACCAAACGAAGATGTATAAAATCAAATGAGATTTTCCTTACCAAACGACGAAACATATTTTTCAATTCATTTTCAGGTTTAAGCCAAATATCAAAAAATGTCACTTTTCATAAAGTATTGTCCAGAAATGTCATATTTTCTGAAAAACAAACGGAGCTCTGAGGGGCATCAAGAGCTCTAAGTTCCGATCGGGAAAAAAGAAGAAGAAGAAGAAGAAACAGAGCTTTAAGGAGCATCAAGAGCTCAAATTGTATAATTCGCATATTGTGCGAACCGCTTGCGTTTGCTTAGATCCAAATCGTTTACGTCGAGTTATGCTAAA
>JAGVVM010018871.1:0-12513 GCA_019149425.1 Psidium friedrichsthalianum | reverse complement strand
GGTAGTCAGTGCGGTTGGCCAAAGTGCCACACTTTGAAAGCAACAGTGACTACAAAACGGTGCTGCGAGTCTAAACGCAGTTGGCAAAAAAAAAAAACGCCACACTGAATTGCACGGGTGACCAAACAAAACCCGAACGGCCTTTGAAAAAAAAAGAGAAGAAAAGAGGAAAAAAAAATAAGCTACCGATGGTGAGGGGAAGTCTGTTCTGCCTCGCAAGGATGTGACAGAACAGCCCGCAACGAGGGCGTGCGGAAATGAGTGGGGGAGAATGACACGGGCCGGTTGCTCCGTGTTCCCTTGGTCGATGCGGAGCATCATGGGGGATCGAATAACCTGGGTCCTATGGTCTTCTCACCCTCGTAAAACCTTGAAGTGGTGCTTGATGGTATAAAAAGAAAATGAGCGTGCAAAGGGTACTAGACACTGGGTTCCTGGGAGTGGTGTCAGGACGGTTTGTGCTAGGAGTTCTAGGATTAAACATAATAGATCCCTTAGGAGCTCTGAAGGCGGGTTTGGCCTCCCGTGTACAAAACTGGTCGGGAGCTGACGCCGCTCTCCTGATGAGGCCATGGCAGGCCGAAACCAGTTATGGTGCCTAATTTGACCTGTGCGCGCTGTATACAAAAGGATGTCCGAGCTAAGCTGGGTATGGTAGGATCCGATACGAGAAAGACATTTGCCTAAGTGTTCCATGGGACAAAAGAGAAAAAGGCTGGCCTGGTGGCTAAACTGGTCGCCATGCGCCTCATGGGCTGACCCTCGGCCAGAGGGGAAAATGCCGGCCCGTGACAATTGGTATCAGAGCAGGATCCCTTCAGTAAGTGTGTGAGTTGAAGAAAATCTGTGGTCCTACCCGGTCCTTTGAGTGCGGAAAGTGAGTCGCCGAAGCTGAAGAAAAAAAAAATGGCTCGGACAAAGTGCGGCTCTCGCCTTGCTTCAGGGATGCCAATGGGGGCACAACAAAGAAATCAACTCATCACTGAAATGGGAAAAACGTTCCTGGATCAATTTGGCGAATCTCAAGATGGATTCTCTACCATGCCTTAGACAAGGTAAAATCTCCATTGGTTAGCAAAAAAAAATAAAACAAAACAAGAGAAAAAAAATGAAATGCTTATTAGGGAGAAAAAAAGGTGCCGCCATGTCAGTGCGGTTGCCCAAAGTGCCACACTTTGAAAGCAACAGTGACTACAAAACGGTGCTGCGAGTATAAACGCAGTTGGCAAAAAAAAAAACGCCACACTGAATTGCACGGGTGACCAAACAAAACCGAACGGCCTTTTGAAAAAAAAAAGAGAAGAAAAGAGGAAAAAAAAATAAGCTACCGATGTTGAGGGGAAGTCTGTTCTGCCTCGCAAGGATGTGACAGAAACAGCCAGCAACGGGACGTTGCGGAAATGAGTGGGGGAGAATGACACGGGCCGGTTGTTCCGTGTTCCCTTGGTCGATGCGGAGGATCATGGGGGATCGAATAATCTGGTCATATGGTCTTCTCACACTCGTAAAACCTTGAAGTGGTGCTTGATGGTATAAACAAAGAAAATGAGCGTGCAAAGGGTACTAGACAAATGGGTTCCTGGGAGTGGTGTCAGGACGGTTTGTGATAGGAGTTTTAGGATTAAACATAATAGATCCCTTAGGAGCTCTGAAGGCGGGTTTGGCCTCCCGTGTACAAACTGGTCGGGAGCTGACGCCGCTCTCCTGATGAGGCCATGGCAGGCCGAAACCAGTTATGGTGCCTAATTTGACCTGTGCGCGCTGTATACAAAGGATGTCCGAGCTAAGCTGGGTATGGTAGGATCCGATACGAGAAAGACATTTGCCTAAGTGTTCCATGGGACAAAAGAGAAAAAGGCTGGCCTGGTGGCTAGACTGGTCGCCAGGCGCCTCATGGCTGACCCTCGGCCAGAGGGGAAAATGCCGGCCGTGACAATTGGTATCAGAGCAGGATCCTTCAGTAAGTGTGTGAGTTGAAGAAAATCTGTGGTCTACCCGGTCTTTGAGTGCGGAGAGTGAATCGCCGAAGCTGAAGTAAAAAAAATGGCTCGGACAAAGTGCGGCTCTCGCCTTGCTTCAGGGATGCAATGGGAGCACAGCAAAGAAATCAACTCATCACTAAAATGGGAAAATCGTTCCTGGATCAATTCGGCGAATCTCAAGATGGATTCTCTACCATGCCTTAGACAAGGTAAAATCTCCATTGGTTAGCAAAAAAAATAAAACAAAACAAGAGAAAAAAAATGAAATGCTTATTAGGAGAAAAAAAGGTGCCGCCATGTCAGTGCGGGTGGCCAAAGTGCCATACTTTGAAAGCAACAGTGACTACAAAATGGTGCTGCGAGTCTAAACGCAGTTGGCAAAAAAAAAACGCCACACTGAATTGCACGGGTGACCAAACAAAACCCGAACGGCCTTTTGAAAAAAAAAAGAGATGAAAAGAGGAAAAAAAAATAAGCTACCGATGTTAAGGGGAAGTCTATTCTGCCTCGCAAGGATGTGACAGAACAGCCCACAACGAGGGCGTTGCGGAAATGTGTGGGGAGAATGACACGGGCCGGTTGTTCCGTGTTCCCTTGGTCGATGCGGAGGATCATGGGGGATCGAATAACCTGGGTCCTATGGTCTTCTCACACTCGTAAACCTTGAAGTGGTGCTTGATGGTATAAACAAAGAAAATGAGCGTGCAGAGGGTACTAGACAACTGGGTTCCTGGAGTGTGTGTCAGGACGGTTTGTGCTAGGAGTTCTAGGATTAAACATAATAGATCTCTTAGGAGCTCTGAAGGTGGGTTTGGCCTCCCGTGTATAAACTGGTCGGGAGCTGACGCCGCTCTCCTGATGAGGCCATGGCAGGCCGAAACCAGTTATGGTGCCTAATTGACCTGTGCGCGCTGTATACAAAAGGATGCCCGAGCTAAGCTGGGTATGGTAGGATCCGATACGAGAAAGACATTCGCCTAAGTGTTCCATGGGACAAAAGAGAAAAAGGCTGGCCTGGTGGCCAGACTGGTCGCCAGGCGCCTCACGGGCTGACCCTCGGCCAGAGGGGAAAATGCCGGCCCGTGACACAAGCATGATTTCAAGATAATATCGAGAACTATCGAAAATTGAAAAATCAAATTTGTAGTTCCAATTCAATTTCAAGTTCTAGCAAACTAAAGTCTCGTTCCCGATTCTCAGTGGAACCAAACGAAACCGTATTTTCAAAAATCTTAGTTTTCTACTTTCTCTTTTTATTTTTACTTTCTATTCTAATTCTCACTCTTCTTATGACAGATTTCTAGTATTTACAAGAATAAAATGGTCTTCTTTCCCACTTTATCCTTGTTGATTTTTTTGTCGATGTAAGTGCATGGCAAAACATTCAGCAGCTAAATCAATCATTTACATCCGAGTTTGTAAAATGATCTCTAAGGGAGAGCACCTCAATTTAGTATCCTACAGAAGAAAATTATATGGTGTACTAGTGAGAAAGAGCATTGTAAAGGACAGGACAATAGCAATAAAAGCAACTAGTCTCTGTGGACAACTTCAGACGAAGAATGAAAGGAAGTATCTATTGCTTACATCCGAGTTTGTAACACGTTTTCTATTTTCGTGGCATGTAACCTTTCTTGGGATAACATGGACCTAGAGTAAGACAAGAACATTAAACAACAAACATTATTGTCTAGTACGGCGATATAAAATCATTTGATCGAGTAGGGGGTTCTTAAGTACTTTGGAACCGAACTCTAGAACTTGTGATAGGATATGTTCCAAGTTCACGATATGTAGGGTAGGTTCTAAATTCCGAAAAATAAGGAACGTGTATTAGTAAGTAGGTTTAGGTTTCATGTGAAACTTACTTGGAATCTAGAACTGCTCATTCTCAAATTTTTTGACCTTTTTTTTTTTTTAACTTAGGCTTTGACTAGTAGCCAAGCTGGAGGCTGAACGTACGTCATTTGCGTGAAAGAAAGACCGAGTAAAAATAGGTGAGGGGTCACCTTTACAATAATAAGCATTAATAACCCTCAACCAATAAGCATAAATAGTTGGTCAAAAGCTTCATTTTCTTTCACTCTGCTTTTCTTGGGTGGCGAAATTGAAGCGGTGCGTTATCCATCGAGGACAAGATTGAAATTTCTGATGAAATTGCTACCCAAAATTTAAATGTAAACACTTGTTTTCTTTGGTAAATTAAAACATTTTCTCTTACTGCTGCTACGCATTGAAGAAGCGATAAAGAAGGGGGAAAAAAATCAAATACTTTTGTCCGTTTGTATCTTTATCTTTTGGTGCTTCAACAGAGGAGACCGTGGTAAAAAGAAAAGGGAAAAAAAGTGGTGAAACAGGAGACTCCAAGAGATGCTTTGGAATTACCGCTGTACAAGAAAAACCATAGATTGATTGGAAAAAAGGGCGTCGTGCAGTTTCGAAAAAAGGGTATCAGGGGACTCTTTTGTGAAAGAATTGAAACTAGAAAAAAAAACAAATGTTTAATACCACGGAGATTCCAAATTGGTATAATTATGATAAATTTACCTCAAATTATTTTTTTCATAAAAAAATCTAAAATTGGTACACTTGTGACAAATTTAACCTCATTTAGTTTTCATTAAATTTAACGTTGAATTACTAAGTTGGATGGCACGTGATAATTCATGGATGTATCAGTTTGGAGTTTTTTTTTCCTTTGTTTGTCATAGGTGTATTAATGTGAGATTTTTCGCGATATTAACCCAATTTAACGAAAGGTAAATTTATCACAGGTGTAATAGGTTGAGGTTTTTCTTAGTTAAAAAAATTCGTTTAGGGTAAATTCGTCATAAATGTACCAATTTGGGATTTTTAGTGGTAAAAAAAAATAATTTAAGATAAATTTATCATAGGTATGTCTCAGGCATGGCGACGAAGGCCATAAATGGCTCTTTTTCCCTTTCGGGTGTGCCTGCGAGGGGACTGCAAACTGAGCCTTGGCAACACCATACTGCGAAAGAGAGTCACGCCATGAACTTCCACGAGTACATTTTTGTGTTTATCGTCTTCTCGGACGGCCCCGATCAGATGGTCGCATCCGACGGCCAAAAGTCATCGGAGTGTGCTATTTAAGCTTTCCTCTCTTTTCAGTGAAATCAATCACACGCCTACATTTTCTCATTGCAAAACCAAAAATCAAGAGATGGCTTGAGCTGCTCAAGCCACCGGACATCGGAGCCTTCGCGAAGTAGAGCACAATCGTGCGTATTCGACCGCCACCAGATTTGTCTGGAGGTAGATGTTCCTTCCATTTATTCTGATTCTTGAATTTTTTTTTTTTCTCTTTTTCCCTCCATTCAGCCTTCGCGAAGTAGAGCACCGAACATCGGAGCCGCAACAAGCCCTCGTTAGAAGAAGGCTTGATGGGCATACGAGGGACGAGGTGCGTACCTTAGCTTCGCAACGATAACCAGGAATCGCTGCAGAAATTGCAGCAGCCCTTTAAGCTGGTAGGTTCGAGCTCTTGGAAGGGCGTCACAGCAGCTTCCGCCTTCCTCAGCATGAATAGGCGTCTTTCGGGAGATTTTAATTTAGTACTAACGTAAATTTTTAAGTAATGCTCGCCACATCATCAGTCGAAGATGGAAACAAACACCCCTTGCAGTTTGCATGGAAAAGACCAGCCTTTAAGTGGAACTATTTGGTGCTCTGGATGTCTTCAGTCCCAATCCGTATCAACCATTGGAAAACGTGCGTACGTAAGATCTGATATTTACCTAAAAAGTAAGAGCAAGATGCCTGAATGCCTTACATAAAATCGACGGTGGTGGATAGAGAAAAGGTTAACGAACATCCAAAGGTCCACCCGTACCTTATCAAAATATCTCTTTTATAACATGAGTTGGCCTTAAGAAATGCTTGCCTACTCCTCAGAATTCTATTGAAAGAGGAAAAAAGGCGCACATTGGCAAACTGAGATATGTTTCGTATCTAAGCATTCTCTATCAATATGGATGATGATAGGGGGAGGTACCTCTAGCTCCGCTACATTGCTATGAATGCTGCTCGAACCACTTACAAGAATCAAAACAAGCACGTTACATAAATTTTATATAAAAACAAATTCAAAAGGTCTTTTTTCTTGGTTCCCATATATACAGAATAACACATTGACCACCACCAAGTATATATATGAGAGCTAAGAAAAAAGACTTTTTGAATATTTTTTTATATAAAATTTACGAAGCGCGCTTGTTTTGATTCTCCCAAGTGGTTTGAGCAGCATCCATAGTAATGTAACGGAGCTAGAGGCGCCGTTCCCTATCATCCTTCATGTTGAAAGAGAATGCTCAGATATGACATAACTCTTGGTTTACGAATGTATGCATTTTTCCTCTCTGAACAGAATTCTGAGGAGTAACAGAGCGCTTCTCGGGGCCAATTCATGTTATAAAGGAGAGACTCTGATCAGGTCTGGGTGAACCTACGGATGTTTGTGGACCTTACCTCTATCCACGACTATCGATTTAATATCAAGCATTCAGTCATCTTGCTCTTACTTCTTAGGCAACTATTAGATATTACATATGCACGTCTCCAACACTTGATACGGATTGGGACCATAAACATTGAGAGTAATAAACTTAAAGCCTGGTTTTTTTTTTCCATGCAAACTGCAAGGGATGTATGGTTCCATCTTTCCATGAATTTCATGTTGAATTTGATGCCATTTCATTTCTTTTCTATCCTCGGCTCACGAGTATAGTAGTAGAGGCGAATGTACTTCCGCCATCAATGTATATCACCCACCAGGGTTCGCCTACATTGCCACTTTTTCATAAACTTGTCTCGCTTTAGAAAAAATTCGAGAGTTCTTAGATGATCGCAAAGTGTTTTCCTTCTCTAAGGTCGTTCGATACCTCACAATCTTCGGGCTCGACGGTTGAAGTGCTCATCAAATTAAAGAATTCATACAATAATATTTCCAAAGATTAAAATGGCCAGCCAAAGCCAATATATCCTCTTAGGAAGTGTCACAACATTGCATGGGCTAAGGTACACATCACACAGGACTTCATTGCAAAAGTAGATTATCATCTCGTATGGCCTTTCAAGCTCTTTTACCGCGCAGACGCTTTAGACATTAACAGCATCATGTCAGTGCCAACTCAGCATTTATAATGGAACGAGTCTTCTCTTTTCAAATAATAATCTCAATAGTTTTCCAGGAAAAGCGAAAAAATTAAAGGAAAATCGTTTGAAATCTCAATGTACATGCAAATAACAATATCACTATTTTCCCCCCCTCAATTTGCATTGGAGTTGACTACGTATAGTAGTTATGAATTGGAAGCAAAAATCCTAAAAAATTGATTAAATTATGATTTACATATATATAACTAAATTGGTCGGTCTCCAAACAATGCAATATGGGTCAGAATTAAACGAGGCAGGTGCTTCATTTATGCCTATCTCTTTCCGTCTACAAGCTTCTGATCTCCTTTTCATGCCAAGATATTCGATTATTTCCTTTGCTCCGATACGTTATAGGTGGTTCTGGGAATTTATTATTTCTCTATTTTTTTTTGAAAAATCAAGTGTCAACATGTCATGTCAGTACTACATAGGTGTATGGGAGAATGATCCAAATCATGGTTTAGTGACCTAAATTGCCAGGCTTGGGAAGAATTTTCCAGAGTCTCGTGATCTCAATAGACCGAATGAGATTATTAGTTAAAGGATCATTGCGGCCGAACCAATTTGCCTAATAAGATGAAGAGTTGATTGACCTCTACATCATATCATTGTACATACAGATTTGTAACGATATAAGTGGAAGGTATTGTATCGATAGTATACACGGGATTTTCCAGCTTCGTTGCTCCGTCGTATGATCGTTAAATCTAGAGAAAGTTTGTTCGTGAAGTTTTTCTGGTGCACGTGATACTATCAATTTGAAAATGACCTATGAATTAGAATTTACCTACCTCAGTTAGAAACGTTTGGCGGGGTTGTTGACATTTAATTTTTGGTCATTTAAATTTTTTAAAAAAAAAAAAAATTATATAATTAAAAAATCAAGTTTGGAACCCTTGGCCACCCTTAGGAATCCAATTTTGAACCAAAAAAAAATATTTTTCTGCAATTTTTCTTTAATTTTTAGAATTTCTTTTCATGTAAATTTAGCCAAAAATTGATGCAGCAGGGATTTTTGTGGGAGTTCGATGGGGACAGGTCGCGGCTGTGCCGCATCGTGACTCGCGACTGGGGACTGAGTTCGGGCCTCTGTGGCCAGCGAGGATAACGAATAACCAAAAAAAAAAGCAAAGGAAAAAAGGAGAATAAAAATAAAAAAACTTCAAAAAAAAAAATTAAAAGTTACTACTATTGTCCACATCAACTATGACTATACTACATAGGACGACTAACGTCAACGTCGGCATTTTCCTGCCAAAATTGGTCGAAAGGTTAATTGATGAATTATCAAAAGATTCAGGACTAAATTGATTAAATTAAAAGGTTTAGAACTCTTTTGGTAATTTTCCCGTCATAATCCGACCTAACGCTAGTCTTTAGGGATGGAAAAGTATCGCTCTTCCCTGCGAACTATAAACGGGAGATTAGAGCATGATGGGAAAAACCCCTTAACAACGCCACTCCATCCTGTGATGCTTAGCTGGTCAATGTAGACTTTAGCCTCAATTCCATCATCAAATTGATTTGACTTCACTCTAGCGTGGCCAATCTCTTATCAAATTAAGCAATTGCAAGTGTTAACTTTCTTATACGGGCATCGGAACGAATTCTTTTTAGTTCCGCCTTTATCACGATGTTTCAACAAAGTTCAGAAATTGTGAAAAAAAATGGCACGAAGAAAATCGATTAAAAGTTGTGCGAACTCTCGATTCACCTATTCATCTTTATGTATACAAAAATCATTCGAAGATCATCGCTTCATGCACGGTTTAGGCGAAGCCCATGTGAAGATGCATCGAAGCTTCTTCGACTTTTGATTGATTCCGGATCAATCCATCGAACTCAAACCATGCAACAACATGCAATCAAAATCCACAACGAAGATAGAAAAATTAACATCTGAGCAGAAATCTCTTTGGCTGTAATTTTAGTAAGTGGAACAAAGTTCCATTGTTAAGTAGGAATGCAATCTCTGTTAAAATAGCTCACGCACATTAATTGTACGGTAAAATTTTGTGCCCATGAAATATCTATTTCAGCGAAATCTCTTGTAAATAATTCGATCGACCTTTATAGTGCGTGCTGTTCTGTACCTAAAAAAAGGTGACCCAACAAGACAACCTAGGACAGTGTTCATGGGATAAACCCAGTGAGGGGCGTCACTGCATATCACCTGGCTCGTCACACACATTCCACTCCATCCATAACTCCTGACAGTCATGCTCAATAGTTTGTTCACCAGAGAGTTGAATAGACCCTGCTCCATCAATGTATGCTCACAAAGCAACCTTCACTCAATGGCCGCATCGAGCGATCATCTTTCGACGATGCCCCTAGGTGACGCAATTGTAGGGTTGGTCAAAACGGATCAATTGAATCAGGAACCGCCTAGACCGGATTGAACCAAAAGTATGATTTTAGGTCCGGTTCGGAAGGAACCACACCATATTTTTATTTATTTTTTATTATTCTTAAATGTAAAAATCCATAGTTATTTTTTACATTTATAAAAATTTTAGTTAAATATTAAGATTAAAGTTTGTGTAGCTCACCTACTAATAATTCACCGGTTTCTTGGACCGCTTGGAAATGGTCTATCCATTCCGATCCCAAAATTGAGAAATGTCCTTTTAGTCCTGGTCAATTGTGGGTGGGATTAAGTCGGACCGGGAGACGATCACTCTTAGTACCGTAGAGAATGTAACTGACTTGGTTTCTTGATGTAATTCTGGTTTTCACCGTAAAAAAAAAAAACGAAATCTGGTTAACCTCTTGTTGGACCAGTAATAAATGAGTAGATTGCCACCAGCCGGCCCACATAAGTTGGCCCATCTCAGCCCAGTAGTTTTCTTTTTCCGAAGCAACTGCCGAATCGACCGAACCTTCCATGCAAGAAACGTGGACACAAACAAAATCGGAAACCTTTTTTGTGGGTAATCATCGTTTTCACTGGGGTCTCTCCTGGGTTCCCCTTAAGCCATCAACATCCACCGTGTTGGATTTTTCTGCAGCAGGGTTTTTGTGGGGTTTTCTCCATATCTACCCCTGGCCATATAAAACTGGAATTTCATCGAGTTGTTCGAGAGAGGGGGAGAGAGGAGAATGGGTCTCTGAGAAATGGAGCAGAGAGAGAAGAGGACAGAGAAGAGGAAGAAGAGCCAATTCTGAAGGACCAAAACCAGAGGTTTTGCATGTTTCCCATTCGGTATAAGCCGCTCTGGGAGATGTACAAGAAGGCTCAAGCCAGTTTCTGGACTGGTACTTCCCTGCAATTGTCCTTTTTCTGGTAATTCCGTTGTGGAGGTGTTTTGAATTTCTTGCTCTGTTTCATCAGGTGTGATTCCTTCTTTCCTATTTTATTGGAGTGATGTACTCATATGCTGTATTATTCTCGGAAATTCTTCGATGTTTCGAGAATTGCCTTCTGTTTCATTACTTGTGTTCATCCCATGATTCATTCGAATGATATTTGCCTGATTTTGGGATATTTTGTTCTGTGTTTATCAGGATTCCACTGACTTGTTGCTCTGTACTTTTGGGCTCTCTTGCGTTCTCTGTAAAGGGTACTCTTTAAGTTTTGCCCATTTTTAAGGAAGTCAGTCATTAGTCGGAGGGTGTCAACCGATCAGTCAACATGTAATTTGGCCTGTGTTTTCAATTTATAAAGTGATATTACATGATGGACTATTTAGGGACTGGTTTCGTTGCTGATCATGTATGTGTCCTATTTTACCATCAAAGACTTTTGCATTTTTCTTTTTGTGAGAAATGGAGAATGATCGAATAATGAGGTGGAGTATTTTTTTTGTCATGGAGAAAATATAATTAGAGATGAAGGATTGCAGCAAAATTGAATGACCATGATTGTTTAATGAATTTGGACAAAAACTGTGCAAAGATTTTCAACTGAGTCAAATTCTTTTGTTTTAGCTGTTCTCCATTGTATTGGCGCACGTGTTGAGATCTTAGATGAAAAAATTTAAATGCTTTGAAGAACAGATGAATCCTGTACTCATTTTCAAGGAGTTCTAGAGCATTCATCTTGGTTCAGTGTATCACATATCTACAATCTTAAGGAAATAAAGGATAAAACCTCTCACTTCAGTCTTGCACAGCATTTTTCTTGCTAAGATGCAAGTAGGTCATATGAGAGTCGATGATATATATTATATATTTATTATATTATATGATATATTTCATCCAGATGGACAACGTACCAGTTAATTTTCTAATTTTCATCGTCTGTTCTTGGTTTGCAGCCGAAGAAGTTGATCTGTCTCAGGATTTGCAGCACTGGGAAGCTTTGACAGGCTCGGAGAAGCACTTCATAAGCCATGTGCTGGCATTTTTTGCTGCATCTGATGGTATTGTGTTAGAGAACTTGGCGCAAGATTTTTAAATGACGTTCAGGCTGCAGAGGTAACCCTTATCAGACGAAGAATCTGATATTCGTTAAAATATTTTGACTTAGATCCTACTGGGGCTTGAATGTACTATTCTTTTATAGCATTGATATTAAGTTGTGAAATGAGATGCTAAAAGAAGGAGATGCACATATGATGAATTATCACTGTGCTCTAAAATAGTGAGGTTGACCATATAAGCCATATGGGATAAGTTTTTTACTCTGCTATCGTCCATCTCTTGATGCAAGAATCCATCTCATTTCTCTTCATTTTCTATATTTTGTTCCTATCCCATGTTTTTTTTCTGTCCTTCACTGGTTTGTGGAACACCTGTCATTGGATTGGTCATTGCTTTTATCTTCTTCAAATGTCTGGAAGAAATTCCTCTCAATACATTTTCAGGCTCGAGCCTTTTATGGATTTCAAATTGCAATGGAGAATAACATTCTGGTATTGCTTATCGGATTGGTTATTTAGTATTATTCAGAGTTATGTAATGTATGCTTATTGTTATGGATATTTTATGGCATCTTACAGAGATGTACAGCTTACTTCTGGAGACTTATATAAAGGATTCAAGAGAGAAGCACAGATTGTTCTTCAGTTGAAAACATGAGGGGCTGATAAAAGAAGCAAAGGGAAAGAGGAGGGGGGAGGAAAGGGGGGGAGGAGGGAGAGGACGGAGGGGCAAAGGAAGAGGGGGGGAGGGGGGGGAAGGGGGGGGGGGGGGGAGAGCGCGAAAGGGGGAAAGGAAGGGGGGGGGGGTGGGGGGGGGAAAGGAGGGGGGGGGGGGGAGGGGGAAGAGGAAAAATGCGTCCCTCTTGCAACAATGTTTGTGAATGTCTAAAGGGGGAGAGAGGAGAGGAGAGGGGAGGAGGAAGAGGGAGAGGGGGGGGGGGGGAGAGGAGAAGAAGGGAAGGGAAAGGGGGGAGAGAGAAAGGGGGGGG